>KV733400.1:0-13010 GCA_000500225.2 Phytophthora pinifolia
AAATTCGAACTTAACGCGTTGCTGCTGCCATCCAATCGCTGTTCCTTCGTCGACTTGCACCATTTCATAACCTAGAGCAAGCAGGCAGACATGGGCACTGGACGGTCTGGCTCGGGCAGGGCGCGCGCGCACGTCAAGAAGAAACAGTACAAGCGCGGTCACGCCACCAAGAACCGCGCGCGCGATGTCGACCAGATCCAGGACGACATGCGCGTGGAGAAGATGACGGGCAAGAGCACACCTTTCGAGAAGGACGAAGACCTGCCAGGGTGCGTTAAACATCGCCGCAAATTTGCTGTTATGATGCTGTTATTAACATGTTATAATGCTGCAGTCTGGGTCAGTTTTACTGCACGCCGTGCGGCCGCCACTTCATCGACGCTACGACGCGCGACGTGCACCTCAAGACCAAGGTGCACAAGCGGAGACTCAAAGACGTCGCGCAGAAGCAGTACACACAGAACGAGGCCATGCAGGGTGCGGGCAAGGGCGTCGAGAAGTACACACCGGCGCACTCCAAGCCCCGCGACGACATGGACGACCTCTAGAGGACAGATGCTGAGACTGCAGGCACGAACTCGACGCTGTGGAGGTGCTGCAGAGCTTTGGTCGTATATATACTTAATTGCTCCTGCGTTGGGTAGTGTGTGGTCGAGTTTTAATTGCCACCTTGGCGTTGTAAGCAGAAGAAAGCAAGGATCAATCAACAAAAGCAAAAATAGTTTGCTGTATATATTATATTTAACAGTGCCATGTCTTCTGTTGGACCAGCGCAAG
This sequence comes from Phytophthora pinifolia, assembly GCA_000500225.2. Lineage (NCBI taxonomy): Eukaryota > Oomycota > Peronosporomycetes > Peronosporales > Peronosporaceae > Phytophthora > Phytophthora pinifolia. Next base: position 778 of record KV733400.1, read on the forward strand.
TTTTGAAAATGACAGGCTCGTCCGGTCGCGAGAGCGACAATGTTGATGATCTTGACGTAGGTACTTCGAGCTGGCAGCCACGGATGAAGTTCGCTAACATGTTTTGTCTCCACAGCTTCTTCGATCCACTGCTGTTAGCCCGTGGAACAATACAACACCAGCAGCGACGCCGATGGAGCCTCACCGTCCCAGACAGCAGTACGGCTTGGATCAGAGGAACCAGATGCCCCATCGCCCAGCTCCTCCGGTTGCTCCGCGAAAGATATCAATCGGTCCCGTTCGCCCTGTGAAAGTGCCGTGGATGGTGCGTGATCGCGACTCGTTCAAGCCCGCCATCCCGATCGCCCCAACATCACCGTCAGTCCCTCAGCAAGCTGCTCCGAAACATACCCTGAAGGTCTGTCCCGTCAACTTTGCTTGAGCAAGTAGCGAAGCTGAATCCCTCAATTTCGATTGAGCAGATAGCCAAAGCAGGTTGGAGTCGCGCCGACAGACTTAATGCCAAGCCTGTTGTTCAAGCATATCAAGATCTTGTGAAGCAGACTGCAGCGATGGTAAGAGTGTGCCAAGTGGAAAAAAATCGACTTTTCTAACCAATTTCTCCCTGTGCAGGAGCTCGAGTCGGCCGAGAACCACGAGAAGCGGCAAATGGACGACGCAGCGTATCACATGGGGCTGGCCAACCTCTCGGATGAAATGGTTGGCAAGCAGAAGGACCTCATCCGGTTCCACACGATCAAGAACGAGGTGGACATCTTCCAGCAATACCTGGTTCCGTTCATCTTCGACATCCGCTCCGAGCGCGAACGGCAGGTCAATTCGAGCGTCTACCGTCACTTCAACCGCATGAGGGCGATCCAGGACATGGGGATCCCGATCTACAGTCTCGGCGACTACCTGTTCGAGGACACCGACCGGATCATCACAGCACGCACTAAGAACTCGCTCTACCGGCGCGTCCGGCGCCGCAGTGCAGCGCATTTCATCGACAACGAGCTCATTCCTCGCCCAGAACGGAAACGCGCGTCCGTGGTTCTCAGCCCAAGCCTCAAGGCCGAATAAACACCTTCCTTAAGTACGGGCGTGGTAAATTTATTTAACACAAATGAAATGAAAAAATCAAGTCCGAAGTCGCCAAGGGCTGCATTGAGCGCACACGGTGTTAGGCTACTCGCTGCATTGCCCCCCGACCACGGCCTCGTCAAATCCAACCGCAGCTTCCATCGCCGCGGTCGTGGAGGGTCTGGCATCATCCTGATTCCCACCTCAAGGGGGTACTTCGTGGCTGCAGCCATTTCATCTCTTGCTTTTCTCCTCCCTCTCTTCTTCTCACTACAACTACAAAGTCCTCGGGTCGTCCGACCTTGTCGTCTGATCCTCCATCTTCCATGCTCGTGAGCGGCCGTCAGGTCTCTTCGTTTGTCATCGTCTTCTTTTTTGTTTCTCTTTCGCTTTGTCCGTGCTTCTTGGTCGCTCGCTCCTCATTCCTCACTCCTCGTCGTGTTCATCAGCAGTTCGTTGTCGTTCGTGTGTGTTTTGTCATTCGGTTCACGGTCTTCTGTGGGAAAACGGTCGTCGATTTCGCAACCAACGGCCACCCACACAAGACACAGCAGGCGCGGAGCGACGTTGCTACTGGCCACCGCCAACAACTCGGCGGCGATCAGCCCAACGTGCTCCGTGGTCGATCGCTACATCAGTAGCGCTGCCGGCTCATCGGCTTGGCCTCGCCGAGAGCTTCGCGGCTGGTACCAGTGGCCACGCGAGGAGCGGGATAGCCCGCGTCCATGGCCACCTGCCGCTCGTCACGGTAGCCCGCCGAGCGGTACGACTGCTGCGCCTGCAGCTGCGCGTCGCCCTCCTTGGCCTCGTCACGGACGTACACACGGCCCTGCGACGCGTTCTGGCGGCCGTCACGCGCAGCCTCCTGGCGCGGGTCGGCGCGGGCGCTGCGCTCGCCGCCCTCGCCGCTAGTGCCACGCTCTCGGCGCCCGCTGCGCAGGTTGAGCACCGTCCAGTCGAACATGGCGTCGAACTGGAAGCCCTTGCGGAAGAAGAGCTCCTTGAACAGGCGCTTGAGGTAGGCGTAGTCGGGCTTGTCGTCGAAGCGCAGCGCGCGGCAGTACTCGAAGTAGGCGCGGAACTCGGCCGGGTAGCCCTTGCAGAGCACCTCGATGGGCGTGTTCATCTTCTTCTCCATGATCTTCTCGTACTTCTGCTTCTTCGTGTTGGCCTTGAGGCCCTGCCACGGCAGGCTGCCGCGGATGAAGTACATGTAGACGTAGCCCAGCGACTCGAGGTCGTCACGACGGCTCTGCTCAATGCCCACGTGGGTGTTGATGGACGCGTAACGCGCCGTGCCCGTGAGGTTCTTGTTCTCACGGTACGGAATGTGCTGGTGGGTCTTGGGGTCGCGGTACTTCTTGGCCAGCCCGAAGTCGATGACGTGCACGATCTGGGCGCGCTTGCCCAGGCCGATGAGGAAGTTGTCAGGCTTGACATCACGGTGGATGAAGTTCTTGGAGTGGCAGTACTCGATGCGGCACAGCAGCTGGTCGGCGATCATCAGCACCGTCTTGAGCTGGAAGCGGCGGCCGCAGTAGTTGAACAGGTCCTCGAGCGACGGGCCCAGCAGGTCGATCACCATGACGTTGTACTCGCCCTCGACACCGAACCATCGCAGGCTCGGCACGCCCACTGTAGTAACATAACCGCAATATATCAGTTAGAGAGGGTTGAGAGAGAGAGAGAGGAACGAGGGGAGGGAGCTACGCACGTCCGCCGTTGAGGATCTTGTAGATCTTGGACTCGTACAGAAGCTGCGGGTGCTTGCTCTTGACCGACTCGAGCTTGATGCCGACCTCCTCGCCTGACGTCATGTTGGTGCCCAGGTAGATGTCGCCGAAGGAGCCACTGCCGATCTTGCGGCCCAGGCGGAACTTCTTGCCGACTCGCAGCTCCAGCGCGCTCTCACGGGCATGGTGGGCCATCATGTAGTCTGGGGGTGGAGGCAGGAAAAACTGTGGGGAAAGAGGCTGCGGCAACGCAAAGGACGAGAACAACGTTAGTTTTGGGTTGGGAAAGGCGGGGGTCTTTCGAAAGGGCCTGGAAGGGCGCCTTCCTCTGCGTGGACGCGGCGGCTGAGCACGCCGGCGTGGAGAGCACACGCAGGGGAATACGCAGAGCCTGTCGGACGCCCTGTGGGTGGGCCCGAAAAGCGGCGAAGGCGAGACACTTACTTGCTCGGAGGAGGGGCGCGAGCACTGGCTAATGCTGGCTGGAAAGAAAGAAACAGGGGCGACGAGTCGACAGGCAGTCGGAAATAGCACGGAAGCGGCTGGGGTTAGTACCGAAGAGCAATCTTTATGCTCATCTTCAAGAAGTGCGCTATAATAAAACGATCATTTACGCATTTCAATTAGCTAATCTACGCTGTATGTAATAACCAACTGTGCGTTATAAATAATGTTTTGCGGTAGGTGATATTTTCGGTGCCTATCATTGGCTGAAAATTCGAGCGAGAGCACTCACCACAATCGGACGCCGCAAAACGGCTGAAAGCAGTCGATATATCGTCGATCGAGTGATAAAAAGCGCGCGACAGAGATACAAGCGCTGTTTGTGGGCGCTGGCGCAATTCCTAGGTTCATAGAGACAACTCGTACCAGCCGCTTTGGTGACGTGGCGCTCACCTACCTTGCCAGCTTCATCCACATGACGCCCCGAGCAGCCGGCGGCGGCAATGCGTACACACAGGCTCAGCTGGTGTCTGGACGTAGACTTTTCGCGCCGGTGAGACAATATTACGTCAGTACAGTATATGTGATCACTTATCCGACCATACCTATTTTTTGTGTATGACATGGAGGCTCAATAACGACCAATAAACGATTGGTACATATTTTAACCCAATCAAAACCATTCGATTGATAATTATCAGCCAATCAAACTGCGGCAGATTAGATAGGTTCTCTAAGCCAGCCATTCCGACGTATCGGGTCGGAGGGACGTGTCTCCATACATTGCTGCAGTAACGAGCATATCATTTGCATACTTGCATTCTATCCGACGCATCCGACCAGGATGGGCCTCAGTGAGCTCAAGCCTGGCAACACCAAGCGACCTCAGGTAACTGCCATCAAGGCTTTCAAAGCCTTCGTAACAGCCGAAAATGTGGAGTCTGACTTTGTCAAGCAATGCATTGAAAAAGATGGCACTGGTAAGTGTTTTGTGTCTGTATTAGATATGTTTGGTATGTGTATTGCATTTCATGAGGTAAAGCATCAAGCCATTTGCCCGGAACACCTCTATGCAGTACTACAGGCAAAGCAAGATGTATCTCTTTGAGCTCTTCCCTGCTCAACGCCACATTGTCGAAGCAAATTGCTTAGCATGGGGAAGACGCTCGAGAGCTTCTGTATGAAGCGAGATGGAAAGGTAGTTAACAAAGCTCCACCATGCTCCAAAAGCGATCTAAAAAGGTGCCGGGGAAGACGCTCGAGAGCTTCTCTATGAAGCGAGATGGAAAGGCAGTTAACAAAGCTCCACCATGCTCCAATAGCGATTTAAAAAAAAAGTGCTGTTGTATTTGTATAAGAATGCATGTTCCTCTAGTGACTACCAAGCAGCCGCGTTGCTGTGTTTATTGTGGTACCTTTTCGGACGAGCTTCCGATCTGTCGCTGGTCCACAAGCATAACCTCTCCGTCGACGCAGCCGGTGTGTTCTTCGTCCGTTTCATCCGCATGAAGACGTTCGAGGAACAAGGGCTGTCGCTATTCCCGGACGACGACTTCGTGTCTCGCCCGCTGCACGCGATCGCAGTAGCCCTCGTCACGCAGTCGGCGCCATCCGTCGCCTTGCTTGACAACTTGCCCAAGATCCCTGTGCAAGGTGTGGTCACGCTGTCACCAGCGACGCCTTTGGTGGATGTGCTGAACCATCCTGACGAGTTCGCCACCCTTGCCGCTGCTGGTTCACCTGCCGCTGCCGCTTCCCGGCCCGCTGCTGTCGTCCCGACCATCTTCTCGCACGTTAACCGGTTGCTCGACCGCGTCGCGCGTCCTTCTGGCGTTCTCGCACCGCTGACGTCGCATTCGTTTCGTCGAAGCGGTGCCCAGCACCTGAATGCGTGTGATGGCATCACCGAGAGCTGGATCTTCGACCGTACATGCCAACGACTAACAAGGGGTTTAAATACATCTTCAACACAAGCAGCATAGATCACATGGTGAGCAAAGCGCTCAGCGGACACGACACCAAGGCTCGCGTGCTGCCCTTCGACTTGGGACCCTTCGATACAGAGACCGTAGCGAAGATTACAGCTGTTCAGCGCTCATTGTTCACGACCTGCTTCAAGATGGCGAGCTCCAAGTACGACGTGAGTCAGAAGGTTGCCGACGTGCTCACAGCTTGCCTCATCCTGCACTACCCCTTGATGAAGAGGCTCGGTGTCGATGCGCTTGTCGGGAGACGCCTGGAGACGGCAGCAGTGAATGGCGGCGCGTCAGTCGCGGGGTTGCTCGCCTGATCGTCACACCTCGCCACCTATAAACTCACCAAGCCGCAACAAGAACAAGAACAAGCAGTCAACCCGCACAAGGAACAAACTAGCCAGAGCAAGATTATCGACCATCAAAACAGTGTGATTGACCATTTAGTGGCGCACATCAAGCGCCAGGAAGAGCGCCTGGACAACCAAGAAGCTAAATTGGACGGGGTCCCAGCACAAGGCAAGAGTAACAAGCGTCAGCAAGAACCAAGCCAAGACCAAGATACACCCAAGCGCTGACGGACGTCGGTGACTTACCTTCACGCGACGTGGTTTGCGTGGTACGCGCAAGAACCGCTCTGGATGGCGGATGCGCCAAAGCGACAGCGCTCGAACGCGAAGCAGCTGGTAGGCCTGATGAAGATCTTCGTCGCTAACGACTTGGTGCTGGACCCCAACGCCCACGACTACTCGACCGAGTCTTCACGCTAGGGAAGAAGGCGGAGGCCGCCGTGCTGACCTTCCTCAACGCCCGCGAGGTCAAATCGCGCGGCCCCACAGCTATCCGCAAGCACCTACACGAGCTGTACAAGAAGCGTGAGCTCAACGACAAGATTGCCCGTCACCTGCAGCTCCGCCGAGCTTCTGTCGTTCAAGATCCAGACGCCAAGCCGCCGTTCAACCTGTAGCAGCCACGTTCTAGACAACACAATCCTCATAAGAAGCATAGCAGTAGACAACAACATAGTACATACCGTCTATTACTCGATAAGCACAACGTTAATAGGTCCAAAACCAATACAAGAGACAGACATTCAGGGCGACGGCCGGAGTCGAACAAGCAGCCTCAGGGCTAGCCCTGCGCTCTTCCGATGAGCTTCGTCGTCGCTGGGTGGCCAAGGGCTGGCCTAGCCAAGACGGCCCAGGCGCCTGTGAGGCTTGTGAGGCAGGCTGTACGGCCCTGAGAGCGTAGGAGATTTGAGCACTTGGACTTGAAAAATGAAGAGTGAGAGCAAAGCGAAACTGTTGGCGACGACTCAGCACGACAGCCACTTATTTGCCCCATGTCTATAGACACTATAGGTATTGGCAGATAATTTGGCCAATAGGATTGAGAGCACGTGGCATGAGTTTACCTTAATAGTGGCCCCCACCCAGCGAGCGGCCTTCATTGTTGAATTTGCCGGCTGGAGTGCACATTGCTCTTGAGCCAAATCTGTTCGAAAATAGAAAACGGCCCACAGTCCATTATAGGCCGTTTCCTTGCGCCCTGCAAAAAAGTCATGGCTGCCTGGTTCACCTATCCCTTATAGTACAGTGAAATTCCGACTAAGTCTGTTTAGTGTGTGGTCACACAAAGTACCATTTTATTGGAACGGTCGGAGATCGGATATTTTATGGTATGGACAGCGCTCGATCAAATTCTTTACCGACTTCCTCCACTTGTAGATGACAGCCCATAAAGTCCAATCAAACGTAGAATACATGGGAGTATTAATTCGCGATTCATAAGTCCTTCGGCGAATGCACCAATCAGCGTAGCATAATATTCCTGTCGCAGGAATCGATAGCATAGATCACAGTGTAATTTACTCGAAAACCAATTTCATAAGTCATTTTCACGGACAGCCAACAATATAAATTACGTTCGAGTCGATGTCATAATTCGCACTCAAAGCAACCACCTGTAACATGTTTTAATTTCAAGACAAGATGGCAAACACAGGAAACAGGCAAGGGGGCACGACCGAAGCTCTACAAGCGCACGGCAGTTTCCTACCAGCAAAAGCTAGATGTGTTTGTCTCTTTAGACACGGCAACCATGGAAGATACCGAATAACCTTAGTTATCCCACACACCTGATCTGCAGTGCACCGACGAGATTTTGCTATGTCCCGGCTATCGAAATATTCCGACTAGAGTCTGCAAGAAGGGATTTGAAAACACAAATGCAAAGCAAAGTTTATTAATCTGCTAAGTCCATGGAGCGAAGAGCTCGTCAAAGTCCTCTTCGAGTCCGAACTCAGCCTGGGTATGGTCGATCATATCCGAGTGAGGCATGGCCTCGTAAATCGCTTCGTCCGCCTGCACAAATGCCACGCTTTCTTCCGGTAAGTCCCCTGGATCTTTGCGTTCGACTATGCCACAGTGCGTGAGGCCTGCACGAATAGTTGACGGCAGCACATCATCCCAGGCAGAGTCGATCCAGCCGCACAGTGAAGCTCGGCTCGGTGGCAGCAACTTGAAAGGCTGTCCTGGCTCCCAGCCTGCCAATTGAGCACGCAGATCTTCAATCCATGCATTGCGAAGCCTCTTTTTGACGGGCCCATTCCACGTGGCGTCCGCGGGCTACGAAACGGAGGTGGCGTTCGGTGGGATCTTCATTAAGGTGACGTTAATGGCCTTTGCATACTCAACAACTTCGTCAGTCCAATGGCCTGAGAAGTCGTCGAATAGCAGCAACACGGGTTTATCAGGCTCGAAGCGGTTGCCGAAATGGAATCGCAGAAATTTCACAGTCAATTCCCCGTTCCACCAGCCTACGTAGCACCAGGACCACAACAAAGTTAGTTATCTGCAACGTCAACGGCTGTTTTGGCCACTTGACTTACCTTTTCCGTTTCCATAGACTTGCATGCTGCATCGACTTCCAAATTTGAATCCCAAAGCCGTGACGGAGGTGGTTGTTTTGATCTTGTGCTCAGTGTCCTTAGAAGGTCGCACCTCGAAGATAACAAACGGGGGAAGCTTCGACCCGTCTGAATTACCCAGCAACATCACTGTAGCCCGCTCTTTTGATTTTCCAGCACATTTCATCCACACAGGCTTACTACCTCGCTTAGCGAGAGTGTGCTTTGGGATATATTCGAAGTTGACAGCTAGTAAATTCATAAATACACACGTACTGTTAGTGATAATTAACCAACAGCAGCGAGGTTTTCCACGTACCGGTTTGGTCTGCGTTGTAGACCGTTGTGACACCGAGCGACGTGGCCTTCTCTTGGACTTTCTTGGCGAACTTCTTCGCAATTTCGGCAAGTTCAGGTGGGCGGATTTGCCCTGCCGAGTCTTCGCCCGCAAAGCTAAGTAGTGGCGCGCCTTGAACAAACGCTGCCAGCACCAAGAAGCTTTGAACAGGTTGATGCCGGCAGCTTCCGCCTCAGCCAACGCCTGAAGCCGCAGCATCATTGGGGTGACTGGGACACCCTCATCACGCAGATCATTAACCCGTCGCACAAGGGTTTGCTCCAGGTGTGGAGTCAACACAGTGGCTACACCATGTGACCGCGCTTTTTTCTTGCTGCCTTGGCCGGGGGCCGCACAGTCAGCCACGATCTTGTCGAGCTTACGGCGCCAGGAGAGAATAAGCGCTCGGCGGCTATTCTACTTTGCCGCAGGCAACGCAGGGTAGAACGTTGAAATATTCAGTGCAATGTCATCGTACCTGTCCAAATACTGCAGAACTTTCAGCTTATGCCGAGCCGTGTAGGCTGTGACTCTGCTTTTGTTGAGTTGGCTGGCGCCCATGACCACCAGGAAGACGTGGTCTTCCTTTCGGCGGTCTGCGTGGCTTTGGCGGCATCGTCAGTGGTGGAGAAGTGAGGGAAACAGCGGGAAAGTACATGTATGTCATAACAAAGAGTACACAGCTTAGATTCCCGCGCCTGTCTTGAATGGCTTAGAGGGGCTCTATGGCATAACAAACAGCTCGCCATAACTAAGGTTATTCGGTACTGTCTCGCACTTCCACCACCCTAAGATGAGCCGCAGCGAGCGACCGAGCAAGAAGTGCCAGTACTACGCGTGGGTGGCTACCCGTGCTACGATAGAGGCGAAGTTCTTGAGCGGTTCTCGACCCCACTGCCGTGACCACATCCGTGGCATGTGTGCCCCCCCNCCCACACACACACACAGCGGAGGAGTAGCTTGTGGAGTGGATCAACTCCCTGTGAGCTGACGGTGTACCAGTGACAGCGCTTATGCTGAAGCTTCAGACTCTCGAAGTCTACCGCAGGTGTCAGCTAACACACGGCGCATTCACAGCGCAGACACTTCCTTCTCCGCCACGAGCTCTCCATTCGTCGGCGAACCCGTGCTGGTCAGACGACACCCGGCGATGCTGCAGCCAAGGCCGCGGAATTCAGCGTCATCGTACGAGACAAGATGAAGGAGCTCGAGATATTGAAGGTGTACAACGCTGATCAGACTGGCAAGGTTTGAGTTTCTTTAGTTGTGGTAGCGTTTTTTTCTAACAGACCTCGCTTAGGTGTCAACTACGAGTACGTTCCTACTCATACTGTCTCGCCGCTGGGCGCCAAGACGGTACGGGTTCGGTGTGTAGGAAAGACCAAGGAACGCGTTACGGTCATGCTGCTTGACGACCAAGCTTGACCCTTCTCATCTTCAAGCCATCTAAGATCGCCGAGACCGCGAGAGAAAACACCACGGCACGTCATGGATTCGGCCGGAAGTTTTTGTCAGAGCTTGACCCGCTACAACACGGCGTGCAGATCTGCGGTGAAGAAGGCTACCGGCGGTTGGCGCATCGTGCACGCGTTCAACAAGTTGAACGACGCAACCATTCCTGCGCAGACTCCAATCCATCAGAAGGACATGGTGCTGAACTCCATGTCCGGTAGCGTCATCTTCAGCGGCATCGACCTGACCGACGGCTTCTATCAGATCCTCATGAGGTCGAGCGACGTACCTCTCACTGCCGTGAGCACGCCTAGCGGCATGCTCTGGGAGTGGTTGGTAATGCCGCAGGGTCTGAAGAACGCGCCAGCTACATTCAATCGCATGGTGTCCCATGTGCTCCGCCCCCTCCGTGACTTTGCCCCGAGCTATTTCGATGCCATCTTCATCCACAGTCGCGCTAAGGGCGAGCTCAGCGCTGCCGAAGTCCATCTTCAGCACTTGAGGCAAGTGTTCCAAGTGATGCGAACAAGCTGTACGCCACCTTGAAGAAGTGTGTCTTCTGCGCACCGGAGATTCCGGTGCTGGGATGCTTCGTGAGCAAAGATGGGGTCCGAGCTGATCCGGAGAGGGTTACCGCGTGCGTGCTGCCGCGGTCGAGCCTTGTTGCTGCAAGCTCAAATCGACGTTTCACCCGGCGCCTGACGTCACTTCTGTCGCTTCGACCACCGAGGTGCGCCTTCGGATACCGAGTTGCACCGCTCGACCTTGAGGCAACCATTCGACTTGGAGATGAAAATAGACCACCGGGAGGAGTTGAACCACCGTCTCCCTCTCCCGTTGAGCTACAGTGGTGGTCCGGCGACCTACAGAGCACAGCAACACAGCACGTAAGTAGACAGCGATAGCGAAGAGCTAAGTGATTGATGAACGCACCTTTTAGTTGTTGGACGGAGAATTAACCAAACGGCGACGACCCTCTTAAGACACAAGGCCCTATTCTCCTTTGGCGATGCTGTCGGCCATTCCACCGCGGCGCATAGCGTCTCTCACGGCCCGTGACAAGATGGACACTGTCAAAGCGCTCAAAGCATCTCAAAACGTGCGCAAGGTCATTGAGGAGCTCTACCCCATCCTCAGCATTACAGACAACGACGCTGAAATCCGGCACCGCTGAATGGTATCCTCCATAGTCCCCAGCTTCAGCACGAAAATCTGGCACCAAGTATGATTGGCTGAAATATTGAACCGGTCGCGCAAAAAGAATAAAAAAACATATTGTGTAGCTGCGCCGCATGGCGCAGAATGAACCAGCAAATTAGCGCTCCGTTTCCTCTAAAGATAAGGTGCGTGTGACCCCCCGTCACACAGGGTCCCACAAACTGTGACGGGGCTGTCAACTTTGAAGAGGTGTTTGGCGCGATAAAATTATATGGGACCAGGCGTCTGGGAAAGGTCGCTGGTCTGGGACGCGGTGATGCAAAATGGGACGCGGGGTTAACAGTGTGGTGCCAATTGGCGAAGTGTATTTGCATATGAGACCGGACGCTAGCACTGGAAGCTTCATACTCGAAACCACGTTTAGGGCTCGTTCGGATGTCGTGATGTGATATGATCGGTGATAACCTCCACAGGTGATGTCATCATCATAAGTAGATATCATCATATATGCGATATTACAGGTTGTTCGGATGAACAGATTGGTAAAAATACGAAGTGTCACTCTCGTGAAGTGATATGCCATAGTGACATTCCGTGTGCTGCAACTTCTCCGCTTGAGGAAACAAAGCACGAAAGGAAACACAGCACGAAAATGATGGGTCACTGGCGCCGGCGGCGTCGCCGTCGCATGAAAAAGATCACTGCAGCTGCAGCCGCGTACTACACGAACGCGGTGATATGCAAGTCTCCATGCAGCACATCTGTGCGCACTGGCAAGATCCTGATGCAGGAGCTCAAGGACGGATCGAGCGCAAGATTTCTCCGCACTCTTCGGATGAGCAAGTCGGTATTTGACAAGATCCTTGGACGCCTTGTTGATGAAGGGGCGCTGCATACTGGCCCCCTTGTCGACGTAGACGAACAGCTTGCAATATTCCTCTACATTGCCGGGCAAGGCACCTACAACCGCAATGCCCAAGAGATGTTCCAGCACAGCGGCGACACGATCTCAAAGTACGTCGTGCCCCCATGATCTAACCGCTTACAAGTGTGCTAATCGTGCAATTTGATTGATAAGGTACTTCCACACGACGTCCTTCGTGGCCTGTGCAAACTGGCACCGTCCGTCATCACGCTTCCATCAGCGGCCACGCACCCACACATCG
>KV733400.1:14626-36075 GCA_000500225.2 Phytophthora pinifolia
ATGCGCCGAACATCATCCCAGCCGAACCCGCTGTTCTCCTTCAGTCTTCGGAAGGTGTTGTAGTGGGGCTTGAGTTTCTGTCAATCGACGATGCCATCAGCTACAATATGGAATTGCACGCAAACAACAACGGGGAGGCTACAGACCTGGTGGATGCAGCTCTTGATCTTGTCCTTCGTCAAGCAATCGTCAAAGCGCTGCCGCATCTCGTTTGTGACGGCCTCGATGCCTTGGGGCTTCAGTCCATTATCACCGTAGTTGCCTGCGCGGCGCTGCTCGACGAGCAGCGTTACCAGGTGATCCAACATGGGATCCGTCCAGTTTAGGCGCTCGCTCATCTCTAGCTTGTCTTCCCTTCTGAGTGTTTCCGGTTTTCTCGCACTCTTGCCTTCTAGAATGAACTGCACAAGAGCATCCGCGTGCTGAGCATGGCGAGGAAAGATTTTGGCGCGGATCCACCCCTAGCCATGATCGTTCAAATTCACCTCTGGACCACTATCTGGAAAATCACCGGAATCGTGATATTCTGTGATGGAATATATCCAATAGCAGACCGCCGAACGGGCCGGAATATGAAATATAGCATGATATTTCATAAACGGTCCATTTATGATGATAAATCACCGAATATCACGACATCCGAACGCAGCCTTAAATTAAACCAAAAATAATTCTGAAACACTTTCACAATGCGGAAAAACGATGATAAACTAGGGCTTCGCGAGGCTGGAATAGGAGGGAGTCGGCGGCGCGTCTTGCCCTGCGCCTCACATGCCGAAACGCAACCCCCGCGATCTCCTCAACAGCGCGACCCCCACCCTCMWTACAGTCCGCGTTCCACCAAGCCGCGAGCAAACCCCACACTGATGTAAACCTGCGCCACAGGAGCAGCAACCGAAGAACAAGACTTCAATCATAGTCAACTAGTCCAAAACGACAAATGAACTACACATCAATCATAGTCAAATAGTCCAAAAGGACCAACTAAGTCAAGAGCCCTAAGATTGTAGCCATACCGTTTTTACCGGTAAAACCGGCCGACCCAATTAATCTCTGTTGGGCTGTGCTAGCAGCACTTCGTACTTTCCTATCCCAGTATAAGCCTAGTATGATTGGATAACTCGCATGAATGTCTTGATTTGAAAATCATGGCAGTTCAACCTGTCATGTCCTACCAAACGACTTGTGCACTTTCAGGATAGCGTTAAACTGAGTATTTATTACTCTGCTCATAAGTTCCTGCTTACCGTAAGCTGCCTAATTAATGCGCCTTCGAAGTAACCTATTTCTAAATGGCTGGCTCTCAAGCCAAGTCGTCTCCTAAGCTCGAATCGTACTTAAGCTGGTGGTGTGTGACACTTCACTGATATGCACACAATATGTGTTTGCACCACAGTAGTTGATTGGATCTGGTGCACACAGTCTCTTGAAAGCGTCGTATTCATACATCAGCCTGGATAAATTTGGTTAAACTTTGATCTGTCATACGTACATATATTATGCCGCGCCATACGCTCAATACGCGGTTGTCAGTTGCAATTCCTTCCATTATCTTTGATTTGGGCTACAATCTGCGTCCAGCCCTTGGACACCCTTGTCGCTTTTGAGCCATGCGTCATCACGTGCAGCAAGATAGCACTTGAGCAGAGGCTTCTCGTCCGCATTGCTTGCGGTTTCTTGGCATTCTGTGATTTGCTGGGAGCGAAGCCAGGTCGCGCCTAGGCTCCGCCCCTCCTGCAGCTCTGCCCTCGCTGATCCTCGTAATGGATGGCTGTGCATGCAATATATAGTTAGCCCAAGTATACAATACAGCAACGGTTTTTACTGGCTCACTATCGCCTGTGCCAGCTGCCAGCTTTTTGCCCTGCGGACCAGTTAGTCCAGCACTTAACAGTGTACACGTACTAATTCCTCAGAGACAGAAATGGTGGTGGCTCAAGAAGAGCCTCTACGGTCTGCGCCAGTCGCCGCGCGTCTAGAACCAGACGCTGCACAAGTTTCTTACTAAGATTGGACTCGAGCGCCTCGACTCTGACTAGGTCTCTACGTAAGAAAAGTGGGAGGATAAGTAACATTGCTGCCTACTGTCTGCGTTGATAACGATCTAATGCTGGGACCCAGTGACTTGTGTGCCCAAGTCTCGCAGCAGCTCGCCGCGGAATACGAGCTGACAGCTCTCGGTCCCGTAAAGTGTCTGCTCGGAGTGGGGATATTGATTGACCTCCAGCGACAGCACGTTATCTTCTGTCAGCGGCAGTACATTCGTGAAGTGCTGAAGCTGTTCCACATGCTCACTTGCAACAGCACCGGAAGCGCTGCGTGCTGAGGTGACCAAGCCTGACAAGTCTGACTCGTCGTCGCCGTACCGAGAGCTTGTCGGTGCACGTCAGTACCTGGTTTCTGCGTCGAGACCAGACATTGCCACCTCAGCAAATACCTGTCCTGCTTTGACCACACCCATTACGCTTTGGCCAAGAGTGTGCTCCGTTACCTTTCCGGTACGGCTGACCATGGGCTAGCGATGGACATTCCGGCCGGGAACCACGTCGAGCTGGTGTCTTACACCGGTGGTGACTACGCGAACGACCCTTACGATCGAAAGAGTGTGAGCGGGTTTGGGACGTTTGTGAACGGCAACGTGGTCTCGTATGGATCAAGAAAGCAAGAGATAAACGATCAACCGAAGCTGAGTATATTGCTATGAACGAGGTCTACTGTGGCCGATCGGCCTATGTGAGGAGATCAGCTGGCCGTCTGCGACGCCAGAGCTTCGTGGAGCATCTACCTGACTGCCAAGCCAGGCAAGCACATCAAGACCAAGCACACCCAGAACAAGTTTCACCTGGTGCACCTGGTTGAAGAGGAGCGACTTCGGACGAGCCACGTACATGATTGCCAACATCATGACCAAACCGTTAAGTTCGGCCACTGTCACGGTGACATGAAGGTGCTGCGCATCGACTGCGTGCAGTAGTCGACATGTTCAGTGGGAGCTCGTCACAACAAACGCTAGTGGGTGTCCAAATTGCAGCGCGAGTTGGAGAGAGAGAATTGGGCGCTGCGCGTCCCGTCAGCCAGACCAAGCTACCATCGCCCTCGGTTCGACAGCATCGACGACGAGCATCTCGGCGGACCTACACCGGTGTGATCAAGTTGAAGGCGCACTTCAACAAGATCAAGTGGGGGTGTGATTTGCAGGGAGCGAAGCCAGGCCACGCCTAGGCTCCGCCCCTCCTGCAGCTCTGCCCGCAATAGATGGCTGTGCATGCAAGATTTAGTTAGCCCGAGTATACAATACAGAAACGGGCTTTACTGGCGGCGCAGCCCTCACTTCCGCTTGTGCCGGCCACCAGCTTTTTGCCCTGCGGACCAGTTAGTCCAGCACTTGAGCATGTACATGTAATACCAATTCCTTAGAGAGAAGTGGTGGAGACCCGAAGCGGGACCCTCGACATTCGTTTATTGCGAAGTGCTGTGTGGCGATTCGCCAACCTACAAGAACAGATCGCATTTTACAAGAACCACTACATACGATACACAGCTGTACTTCCTGATTAGAAGGAGGAGGAGCGATATTTCAGATCTTCACAGCCATGGCGTCCACAGCCCACGTCGCCGTCCGCAGCACCACAGCTAGCGGGTCGGCCGTCTACGAGTCTGAGCGCGCTGTGCACGAGTACCTTCAGTTCCACTACGGTACGTATCAGGCTCCAGGGTTGCTGCCTCAACTGCAACTGCGGCGCTGACTGACGTCATTCCTCTCCAGGCGAGCCGTCCGCCGTGCTGCCCTACAGCTTCGCGCCGAAGGACGCGCTGGAGTTCCTTCCGCGCACAGTAGAGCGCTGCGCCAAGTTGGCTCCGGCAGGACAGCACACACGCGCACTGGACATTGGCTGCGCAGTGGGCCGCGCCACCTTCGAGCTGAGCAAGTACTACGACGAGGTGCGTAACGGTGTGCGTGAGGCAGTGTGCCGCTGCTTGATTCTGACAGGGTGTGGCTGGGCAATTGCTACTGCTGTAGGCTGTGGGCATTGACTTCTCGCAGCACTTCGTGGACGCGGCCAAGCAGATGAAGGAGCGTGGCCAGATGCAGTACGAGGCGCACATCCAGGGGGACATCCACGAGGTGCGCCTCGCAAAGCTGCCCGAGGGCGCCAAGCCAGTCAACGTCGTGTTCCAGCAAGGAGACGCATGCAACCTCTCGCCATCGCTCGGTAAGTCGTGCGTGCTTTGCAGGTTTGCGGTGCTGAACTGACGTGAATTCCCGTCGCTGCAGGCAAGTTTGACGCCGTGTTCGCCACCAACCTGCTGTGCCGCCTACCGGAGCCCAAGAAGTTCCTCACGGAGATTGGCGGATTCGTCCACGCGGGTGGTATTCTCGCGCTCGTGAGCCCGTACTCGTGGCTGGAGGAGTACACGGCCAAGGACAAATGGATCGGCGGCGTGCGCGACGCCGAGGGCAAACCTGTGGACAGCTTCAGCGTGGTTGAGAGGCTGCTCTCGCCGGACTTCGAGCTCGTCGCGCGCCAGGACTACCCGTTCCTGATCCGCGAGCACGAGCGCAAGTTCCAGTGGGGCGTGTCCGACGGCACCTTCTGGAAGCGCAAATAGGGAAAGCAACACATGGGAGCAACTAATACTATCGGAGACGATTGCCTGACCCACTACTACAGGCTGCAGGTCGGATGCTATATTAACGGAGAGGCCAAGGGGACGGGAGGCGGACGAGAGGCACGTGGGCTTGTGACCAATCCGCGCTAGGGCGCGGCTTTGTGCGGCACACCTGCTACCTTTGGACTGGGAAGTGCCGCACCGGCGCGCCTCGAGGTTGCTGCAACGATCGGTCAAGCTCTCGAGCCCTCGTACGTCGGCTCGGCTTTCCTTCCGAGCTTCGGCTGTCTAGCTGTCTCTACCCACCCGCCCCGCGTCAAAATGATGGTGTTTCTGTATGTGTTGGTACCGCTCCTGTGTTGTGTTGTCTCCGCTTCGCACACGACCAAGCAGCAGCCAGGGCTCTGGAAGCTGCGACTTGGACTGGGTACTATGTTACGCGTTCACCCCGAGCGCGACGGCGCTCCTCCTTTTCTGCCCGGACGCCCGACTTGTTGTGCAGACGATGCCGTTGCTGGCGCTGGTGCTGCTCCCTGTTGCTGCTGCTGTACCGCCCTCGCCATCTTCTACTGGCCGGCGAATGCGGTTGTGCATGGGGGCGACCACTTGCTGAGGCTGGTGTTGATGGTGCAGCGGCAGCGGGTGGCTGCGTCGTTGCTCCTGCGGCGGCGGCACCTTGGGGTAGCTCTCGGTCACGTACACGAGCTGTCCTTGGTGGTTCGGGTCCGGCGCGACGAAGTGGCGCATCTGGTAGTACGGCGAGTGCGGCAGCGCGGCGCTGCGCACGCGCGTGTAGGCGTAGTGGTTGGCCAGCTCGTTGTAGTAGCGCGCGTACGTCTCGCTGCTGACGTGCAGGCTGAAGTTGATGAGCAGCAGGTACTCGACCTCCAGCTCGTTCATCTCGGGGCAAGGCACGCCGCCCACCTTGGCGTAGTAGGCGTTGTTGAAGTAGTGGTCGTCGAAGAACTTGGCGGCCAGCACGATGCTCGTGATGACCACGCGGTGCACGTTGAGCTCCGTGAGCACGAAGCCCTGCATCTGGTGCAGACGGTCAATGTACACGAGCGCCAGTACGAAGCACTCTGGGCTGCAGCTGGCGTACTTGTGGATACGCGTGAGGTAGTCGCGCACCGAAATGCCGGGCGCGCGGAAGGCCTCGAACTTGGTCTTGTGGTAGTAGCCCAGCGGCATGCGGTCGCTGGCGTGCACCATGGACTCGATGATGACCGCCAGCGTCTGCACGATCGCTCGTCCGCGCTCGTCGTTGGCGTCGGCCGTGTCGTCCAACATCACGGCCATCCCGCGTGCTGCCGCTGTTGTATCTGCTGCTAAGGGGGGCGCTCTCCACGCTGCTGCTGTCGGTGCTACCGTTACTGCTGAATGGCTGGCGAGGGGGATTGGTCGGTCCCTCGTGGCAGTGACTGGCCTGGCGGTAGCTCTCTTCTCTCTGAGAAATGGCAAAGTCAGACTTTGGGGTCCTGGAAGAAGACTCGGCTTCTCGCTCGGCGGCCTTTTTGGCTTTGCCGCCCGCCCGCTGCTGTGATGGAGACATAAGAGGGGCTAAGGGCGTTTGCTCTCGAGCCCTCGCCGAGTTGGTTGGTGGCGCGCGGCTGCCACGGCAAAACCGGTAAAACCGTGTGTGTTTTTTGCTTCAAATCGCCCGGCTATTTGGAGCCTGAGAACATGGGACACCCTGGCCGCAGCGACACAAGAAGGAGCTCCAAGCTGCCAGCAGCGTCTTGAAACGTTTGAGCTTTTGGCCAGCTCCTTCCACACCGCCGCGAGCTCGTTCATGTTTCATGTTGGCCGTGTTCCTTTTGCGGCGAGCGCCCCGAGCAGACGGCAGTTCATTTGATTTCATTATGCAGAATGGAGAACCTTCGCCCTAGCCCGTGTCGCACTTAGCCGGGCACGAGACGACGTTGAAGACCCGCTCATCAAGAGTATTCGGTAGACGACCTCGAAGCAGTGCGAGAGCAATGGAGGCGGATGTATTGCTGCTGACTGCATCTGCAGCACCAAGGCACTTCCGGTGCAGTTACGCCACGAGCATTTTCGTACTTAGCACTTCACTCCTTTGATACCGCGTTGTTTCGAAAGGTCGCGGTATCGTCGTCGGTATCGTACTTAGTCGGGCGCTCGACTGGCCATCCATGCGCTTTGGCAGTAATCGACGTTGCACCATGGGCTCTCGCAAGGGTGTCAAGGCTTCGGCTGCGAAGGACGAGGACGAGCTGCTGGTGGCCAAGAGCTCGTCCAAGACTGCGGCTGCGTCGTCATCCAGCAGCTCAGAAGTGCAGCTCAAGGTGAACCAGAAGTTCGCGCGGGCCTTCGAGGAGCGCAAGCGCAAGGAGGAGCTCTCGTCTCTGGAGAAGCGCAGGCTCGAAACTCTGGACGATAGCGACAACGAGTCCGACTCGGAGTCAGAGGACGAGGACGGCGAGGAGCTGACGCGCGAGCTGGACGCAGACATCAGCAAGACGCTCAAACTCATCCGCAAGAAGGACCCGGCCATCTACGACCCGGCCATCTCCTTCTTCCAGAAGCCCGAGGGCGACGACGAGGATAGCGATGAAGACGTTAAGAAGAGCAAGAAGAAGAGTCCGGCCCCACTGTACTACAAGGACTTGGTGCGGCAGCAGGCGATCGCTGGGGACGTCAGTGGCAGCGAAGATGACGACGAAGAGGAGACGCCCGTGCAAACGTATGCCGAGGAGCAGGCGCAGATCAAGACGGACTTTCTGGCGTCACTAAACAAGGAGGAGCCGAGCAGTGACGAGGAAGCGCAGCAGGGAGACGACCTGGACGGAGGATTGTTCACGGTCCGAAAGAAGAGCGAGGGGGAGCAGCAGCAGGAGGACGAGGACTTTGCCGCGTTTACGACCAAGTACGGCACCAAGCTGAAAGGCCACGAGGTGGACCCGGACAAGTTCCTGGAGCACTATCTGAGCAGCGAAGGCTGGCGGGACAAGGCGGCCGAGGTGCCCCACTACGATGAGATCGTCCAGGAGGACGAGGAGGACTTTGAAGAGCTCGAGAAGGCCGAGGACTTTGAGCACACGTACAACTTCCGCTTCGAGGAGCAGGGCGGCGGCATGATCCAGACCCACGCGCGTCAGATTGAGGACACGATGCGCCGTGAGGACGACACGCGCAAGCGCAAGCGTGCAGAGCGGAAGGCGCGCAAGGCGCTGGAGCGGCAGAAGAAGGAGGAGCAACTGCGTCGGCTGAAGAACCTCAAGCAGGCGGAACTCGAGCTCAAGCTGAAGAAGGTGGCGCGGCTCATGGGCGAGGACGAAAACGCCGTCAGCCTCAAGCCCGAGGACTTGGAGGGCGACTTCGACCCCGACGAGTACGACAAGCGGATGCAGGCGGTCTTCGACGAGCAGTACTACGAGGAAGACGACGACGAGATGGACAAGCCGACGTGGGACGAGGAGGAGGACAAGGAGCTGTTTGCGGGGCTGCCTGTCGACCCGGAAGAGGACGAAGAGGCCGAGAAGGCAGCGAAGACGAGCGACGAGGAGGAAGAGGAGGAGGAGCAAGAAGAGGAGGCGAGAGACGCCGAACCGGACGAGGAGGCGCCCAAGAAGAGGACGAGGGAGCAGATGCAGCGCGAGAAGCGCAAGTACCTGGACGAGCTCTACAGTCTGGACTACGAAGACCTCATTGGCGACATCAAGTGCCGCTTCAAGTACCGGCAGGTGCAGGACAACGACTTTGGGTTGACGGTGGACGAGATCATGGCGGCCGACGACAAAGAGCTCAAGCAGCTCGTGTCTCTGAAGCGCTTGGCGCCGTACGTCGACAGCGAGTACCACGTGGATCGCCAGCGGCTTAAGAACTTGAAGAAGAGCGTGCGTGTCGCTCGCGAGGAGAAGCGTCGGCGCAAGCACAAGGAGGAGAGCACCGAGGCGCAGGAAGGCGAGGCCGACCAACCCAAGAAGAAGCGGAAACGCAACAAGAAGAAGACGCCGGAGGGCGCCGAGGTGCCGGACGAGGCGAGGCCTGAAGCGGAGGTGGGCGTTGAAGAGGACGCTAAGTCGAAGAGCAAGAAGGCGACGACGGGAAGCGCCGGGCCTCTGGCTGCAGACACGAGCTCGGTCGAACAGGAGAAGAAGAAGAAGCGCCGCAGTAAGAAGAAGAAGGGCAGCGACAAGAAGTCGTACGCCTCCACCGGTCTGCCGACGTCCCGGCTCGAGTCGTACAAGCTGGTCAAGTCCAGCAACAAGTAGAGGACACACTGGCAGGGGCAAGAGATGGTAACCGCGGCTTGTGCGTCCACTTTTTTTCTTTTTTTATTATTTTCCCGAGAATAGTCTTGGAGTACGGGGCCGATCGTTGGTGACGTTTGCCATGGCTGCGTTGCCGAGCCCTTGGGCGTCTACCAATGCTAGTGCGACGCTCGCCAGTGCCTCGAGGCTGTCTCGCAGTGCTCGCCGGAGTGGTGCAGCGCCCAGTCCTCCGTCTGGAATTCTAGCAGCGTGGACGGGGGACGACGAGAAAGGAGCGTCGGCACCCGAGAAGGCGAGCGATCCGAAGCAGCAGGCGAGGCCACAGGCTTCCGTGGCAAAAGCAGCCAAGTGGAGTGCACTTCGCCGCGAGATTCTACCGAGTCCAGCACTTATGACCGTCAGCGCAAAGGTCCAACACATCATCGAGTAGGTGGTAGAAGGCTGCTCTTGCCGTGTAGATGTTGACGCTTTGCTTGCTTGCAGCATGCTGAAGCAGCCGCCAGAAGACCGGTCCGAGAATGATATCCTTTTCCCCGACTTGCTGCCTTGTGGTGCCTGCTCAAAGCCAAAGTAGTTTCCTTGACTTGCGTCTGGTTTCATATCGTGCACACGTCAAGATGCTGTACCAGTGGCTCATGAACCAGGAGAAGCTCAGCTCTCTCTTCACGACGATGTCCGAGGTGTCGGCCAAAAAACTCTGCAAGGAAATGGAATTTCTGCATCTCAACAGCGGCGAGGTCGTCGTGAATCAAGGCGAGAAGGGCAGCACCTGCTTCGTACGGTGCTCGATTGACCAGGAACTCGTTTGTACGGAGACGGTTGCTGACGTTTACCACGTCCTTGGCTCGTAGATTCTCATGAGTGGCGTCGTGTCGGTGTACGTGCGCAGCCCAGAAGAGCAGACTAAGCACCAACGTCTCATGCGCTCGAGCTCGATATCTTCGAGCATGCGTCGACTTGTAAGCGCTCGCTTGCTTGCATCTTTTCAGCTTGTCATGAACTAAGCTACAACTTTGTCGTAGTCGGCAACTACGAATATTACCTACGGTACCAAAGTGGTAACTCTGACGCCTGGTGCGACGTTCGGAGAGCTCTGCCTCATCGAGCCTGACGCCAAACGTAGCGCTACAGTCATCGTAGATCCGCAAGCTCAAATGGCCAACTTCATCGTGCTCACTGCTGCTTCCTACTTGCGCATGACACGAAGCCAGACCATTGAAGTACGCTGCGTCGTGTTACATTGCCGTCATTGTTCCCCAGGCTAAGTGCGAATTTCTAGGGCACTATCACCGACAACATCGCATTTCTACAGCATCTGCTCATTTTCAAGAACTGGACCAAGATGCGTACGTTGCTATCCTGCATTATCTCGAATCCCTTGCCGTAGGTTTTCTAATAATTTGTTTTTTTTTTCTTCTTCTGCAGAGCTCATGCACATCGTGAATTCCATGAAACTCGTTAACGTATCTGCTGGGGTTCGTAAACCATTCTTCACAGTCTTTCAAAGCTACTCTACCACTCACCACTTTTTTGCAATATTCTGATGATTTACGTAGCAATACCTGACGCGCAAAGGAGCCGATGCAGATTCCTTCTTTGTATTTTTGCGCGGTGAAGCTGTCGAAAGCGTTAACCTCACTGTGAGCGAGAGTTCGGAAATGAGGTAAGCAGTCCATTTTCTGATCCTGCTTTGCTGTTCCAGGTCTGACATTGTATTTTCACAGCATGGGGGAAGTTCGCGGCGTGCAGCGCAGTATCACTGTTGAACTGACGTTTCTGGGCAAGTTTGATGTGGCTGGCGAGTATTTGGCGTCAGAGAAGAAAGTGTCACTGTGTCCTGTGGATATCCGAGCCACTACCGACGTCGATTGTCTCGTGCTCACGGTACCATCTACGTTGTATTGGGAGGTTTTGGCCATATCTGGACTGACGCTCGGTTGTCAACTTTCACAGAGGAAGCTGTACATGCTGCACTTTGGAGGCAAAGAGCTAAAGCCTCATGTTGTACCGACACGTAGGCGACTGCGCAGCATCGCTGAAGCCCGAGAAGCGTGGAGGGAGACTCGCATCTTGCAGGCGTTGCAGTACCCAAACCTACGTGTCCCCATTACACGTAAGCTCATGCGGCTAAGTGGGAATTGCTGCTTGATCTGCGGGAGACGCACGCACATTGCAGGTGACCAGCTTTGCATGGAACTTCCGTCCTACTACATGCTCGACGAGAGGCAAAAGAAGCGTGAGCGGAAGGAACGAGGTCGCACCGCGAGCAAGCATCGCATCAGCGTCGTACCGCCGCCTCCAGCGGCCGATAGTTCAGCTCGAAAGGCCTCCAGGAAGCCCACCATAACTTCAAGTCCCAGTCGAATCGACCTGCCGTCGCTGCATGAAAACCTAAACGAGCCTCGTAGTCCAGGCCGCCTGGGGATGCAGCTCGTGACACGGCAGTGGCAAGAAGCCGAGAAAACCCGAGTTGTTACGCTACCGCAGCGCCCCATGGTACGTTTTGCCGGAAGTTTGGGTTGGCTCGTCCACAAAGAACTAACTGGCGTCTTTGCGGCCGAGCGCAGACGACGCCTTCTGGAAAGCGAGCGGTTCCCTTGCTGTCGGCGGAGACTTCCATCACCCGCTCGTCTCATATCTCGCGACGCCAAGAGGAGGAAGACCAGCAGCGTCGTCAGCGCTTGCGGAAAAGCAGCAACGCCAAAACCAAGAACATCCAGGACGAGATCCAGCATATTCGCGATACGTGGCCATACTGCTGGAATAAAGATGATGACAGCCAGCAGCAACAAGGGGCTTCTTCGCCGGTTAGGAGGAGGCCTCGACCGGGCGAACACGGAGGCGGAAGCTTGACAGCCCGAGCTTGATTAAGTAACTCCTTCTTACTTAAGTATACTACACATACCAGCAAGAAGCGGATGACAAGCAGACTAAGTAGGCAAAACCGGCAACTATGTAATCCCCTTGGGAGCAACTCGGAATCCACACAACGTCTACACCCTCAACAACTGCTCACGTGCTCCGCTCGTTTCGCGGTCGACTAGCTGGCAGGAGGAAGGCCAGTCAGTTCCGCTTGTCGGACTGACTCACATATACACCGTGCGGGTGGCTACGCGCACCCACGCGACCGCGAACGAGCGTCAAGTGCCCACGTTTCCCAGCTTTCACCACGACGCTATAGTTTAAAACGCAACTTCCTTGGCGCTTTTTGGTGGGACGCCACTTTCATCCTCCGCTGCCTGAGACGTGGGCGCTGCGCCACTCGTCAGGGGTCTGCGCGCCACATGCGCGGCCTTGAACTCCACCAGGTCCTCCTGATATTCCTCGGACTGCATATACTGAGTCGCCGTCTCGCCCAGCACGTTGAGCACCTCCACCTGCTTGTGGTCGATGTTGTCACGCGCGTAGCGATCCGCCACACACAAGTCGCCTACCACTTCGCCGTTCACGAGCAGCGGGATCCCCACGAAAAACTGCAGTTTCGCCGTAAAGCGCTTGTCCCCGGAAATCCGCTTGTCCGAGCTCACGTCCAGCACAATACACGGTTTGCCGCGCGTTGCCAGTCGTCGGAACGTCGGCAGACTGCGAGGAAGGCCCGGCGCCGGCTTGCCGTCGTAGTACCTCACGAGCTCAAAATCTTCGGTGCGGATCCCTGCCACGGGGCACGTCAAAGTCTCCATGGCCAGCATGCAGATCTCCTCCAGGTCCTCGTTGAAATAATGAATGCGGCGCTCCGAGTTCTTCTTCCTGCTCGTGGCAATGCTCGCATTGGACGCGGTTCTGCCCATGGAACCGATCGGCCGCCCTTCGTAGCCCGTTCCTCGGCCCTGGCTTGAAGTGGTTGARSACTGCTTGTGGTAGGGCGGCGGACTATGGCCTCCGTCGTCGCTCATCTGCGCCGTGGCGTCAAAGTCATTCAGCGACAARGCTGAGCCCTTGTTGTACGGAGTCGCCGAMGCCGGGTTCTCGTTGGGCGGGCTGTGGGACTCGTCCGAYGTCAGCGAGCTCGTGCTACCAATGCTAGTGCCCGTGCCGAGMCCGTTCGGCATCGAYCCGCCGTTCAGCTCGAGCTCCGTGCCGTTGCTGCTGAGCATCCGAGAGGACGGGTTCGAGAAGCCTCCGACCATGGTCGCGCCGAAGTTCACGCTGGCCGTGCCGTTGGAGCCGCCGCCCTTGGCCAGGCACGCCTTGCACACGCGCACCTTGGCCGCCGTGTCCTGATCTCCCTTGACCATCTTGAACACGGTGCAGGCCGAGCACACGACCTCGCCGCACACGCGGCAGTGGTGGCGGCGCTTGAGCATCCCGAACGACTGGACGCAGAGCGAGCAGTTGGTGCGCTGGGCATCGTTGACCCACTCCTGGCGCTGCGCCAGCGCGGCCGGCGCGAAGAGCGCCTGCTGCACAGCCTTCTGCATGCCCGACAGGTCCCCGGCGAGCCGCAGCGACGTGAGCCGCACGCCCGTGGACACGCTCTCGCCGCCGCGTGCCTTGCGCATGGCGAAGGTGAGCGTGACGGTAGCCATGTTGGGGTCCTCGGGCGTCTGCTGCACCACGTACGAGCTGGGCTCGAACACCGTGAGGCTGTAGGCGTCGGGTTTGCCGCGGATGCCATAGCGCGCGGCCGCGCCGTCATACGACTCGAACTTGAGCACGCCCACGTTGCCGTGCACCGGGTGGTTGGGCAGCATGACGCAGTACTCGCGGACGCAGAACTCCTTGGAGCGGCCCAGCGTCTTGGGCGACGAGTACACGAGCCACTTGAGCGTCATGGACTCCAGAGACGCGCCGTCCTGGGCTGACGCGGCGTCCGCGTGGTGCGCGTGCAGCACCTCCCCGTCCAGGAGGTTGCGCGGGTGCAGCAGCTTCTGGAAACCCTTGAGGCTGGCGTTGTCGGGCGCGCGCAGACACTCGAGCACGTCGGCCACGGAGCCGGCGACCTTGGTCACGGCGCGCACCGAGTACGACAGGCGCTCGCTGTTCTTCGTGTGCACATACACCATGGCGTTGTCCTTGCGCGCCTCCACGGTCCACACGCCCATATCGGCGGCGCTGCGCACCAATTCGTCCACTTCGCTGCGCTCCGACAGGTACAGGGCGTCCAGGTCCACGTCTGCGGGCCACTGCGAGGCCACCGTGGGGCCGCGCGCGTACTCGGGCGAGCCAGGCAGGGGGGCGTCGCCGCTCATAGCAGGAAAGGGGTGAGAGCGCTTGGTACTGTATTAATAGTCCGCCCTGCTCCAAGTGCCCAGTGCGAGTTGTTGTGCCAGTTGCTTGCGACGACCTCTTCCCCCGTCCCAGGCTATGGAACGCGAGCGGTCTTTCATTGGCTGAAAAGAGAGCGGCAAATTTTGCGCCAGTCAGCGCGCAGCGGCACCGAAAGGCAACTTCCGACTTGGCAACCGGGCCTGCACTTTCGATCGTCCCGCTGGAAGGCGGGCACTGACTGTCTGCAAGTAGTTTTTAATGGAGATCGAGCTGCACGGGCGCTTAGAAGAAGCCAGCGAGCATCGCTTCGGCGACCACCATCTGTATCTCTGGCTGCAGGGCCAGAAACAGCCGTGCCACTTAGCTGAGGAGACCTCACCGCAATGCCGGTCGCAGCCAGGGGCTCGGATTAGCTGTTGATACCAGCGATGCTCGGATACCGGACCACTAAATGCCTATGCCAGCTATCTTCGGTGTATCTTCGGCCACTGCAGACTACCAGCGTTTAGGTACTGCTAACCAGCAGTTTATACCTATACCAAAATAGCTGTACTGTACCACGTAACTTCGTCGAAGGCACCGGATTGGTTAAAAATAAGCGGGACTTGCTGTACGATTGACGGCAACAGATGGTGGCTGCTCAAAGTTATATTGATTAGACCTCAAAAGAAGATGCGTTCTTACCAAGAAGTTCCTCTATGACGCGTAAGGAACGACAATCCACTAGCTAGGATGTATAGCATACGAAGAGATCGAGATACTTCGCATTTACTGTAATGAAAAAAAAGACTAATCTTCTACTGAAAAGAGGCGATACGGATCCTTGTCGACTGCATCACTTCCTAAGCAGGGTAATATCCAATCAAATGGACATCTGGGTCATCTCGGAGTCGTCATCGCTAAGATCGCTGAAGCTTCCAAGCCCGTCGTGCACTGGATGATCATCCAGATCCATTTGTTGTCGGATGCGCTTGTTGCGCCGATATCGGTCTTGACTTTGACTTCTTCTTTATATCTGCCTCAATCGCCAAAAGTCGAGCATGGGACTGCCGGTACGACCTATACTCTTCTCATAGCGGGTTTAAGGTGATGTGGTAGTTGGTGAGACTCACACAAATCTGGAAGATGTCATCGTAGAGCGATTCACTCCATCGGAACTTTTCCGCACAGAGCCGACCGAAGTAGTTCTCCACAATTACTCGATCACTGGAGATAAGAGCATTTTGGTGTTGCTCTTCCGGGGTGAGGTTGTTGCCCTTCTTAGGGTGAACGCACCGAACATGATCACCGAGGCCTTGATATCCTTTATCAGCCAGAACACCCCATTCGTCAGGGTAGTCCGCCGCCATCGGACCGGCGTCAGGAAGACGTTGGTCGCCTTCAACCTTTCGACGGGTTGACTGGTGGAACGCGTCGTTGTTCCTAAACATAGTGATGCCTGCCGTGTTGCCACGTGAATGGCGCGTACAGTTGATTGCTTGGCCACGTGGGTTGACAGATACCTCCACTTTAAATCCATACAGCTTGTGCTTGGCGCTGTAGAACGGCATAGCTTCTGCCATCGATCCACTGGGACGATTAGACTGCTGAAACGTGGCGTCGGTGGCATACAATGCACACGGGAAGTTCTGAAACGTGTGCCCCGACGTCACCAACGCCCTCATGTTGCCCTCATCCAGCTGCGACGCTACCCACACCTCGTACAGTTTTGGGGCTACCATCTCGACGAAGCCTGTGATCGTCTTGATGAACGTCGGCGTCTTGACCTTAAAAATCCTCGACAGCATGTCCCACGTGCCACCGCACTTCATGACAGCAAGTAACATAAAGAAGACGTCTTTGGCTGCAAATGTCGAGCGGCGCCCACGCCCAACATTCCAGTAGCGGTGGATGTGGCTTCGCACCGAGAACCACAACACATTCAACTCTCTTGGGGAGAAATTGGTGAGGCGTAGCACTGCATCGGCACCACCATCACGGAAATCGTATCAAGTATCGGGCACGTGGACGTAGCCTCCGAGTCGTCGCACTTGGGCTCGGTCGTGTATTGACCAAGCTCTGCACGCCGGGCTTCTTCGCGGTCCTCCAGCATCAGCAGCGTTGCCTCCAAATGCTCAGCCTGCCCAGCTCGGACTCGTCCTTGACGGTGTTTGTGACTGTGACGACGTACGGCGAGACCCGCGCGTCCCAGTCGGTGTCGCTCCTGAGCGTGCGGAAGCGCGTGGCGGTGTACGCGTCGATACGGCACGGTGGCGAGAGGACATATTTCGGGGTTTAGAGGTGAAGGAGGTGCCTGTAACTGAAAATTACGGGGTAGAATGGGAAGTGAGCGAGTTAGTTCGTAGTATACACCCTTGTACAACACAAACCGCTGATGATACGGTAGAAAACATGTTGGAGAGTAGATCAAGCATGTGATCATCAACAGAATAGACGTGCATCGTTTGATTCAAACACTTTAGAGCAGCAATATAACTGATTATCATACGGACTTCTTATCCAGTGAATTCACTTGCGATAAACCTGAAAACTTCCATAAAGGACAATTGAATTGAATTAAAGACACTAACCTGCTATCTCGCTTGAAGTATTGTGCCTTTCAGCAATAATGGCCAATCAGACCCCAAAAGGGTGGTCCTGAAAGAGAGGGTAGGGCTAAAGGTAGGATTTGCATACGGTGAAGATGAAGGATCACACGAGGCAGCAAGGGGCCCCAATTTGCACAAACACCACCCTTTTAGGAATTAAGGTCCGAATGGCCACAATTCATCGATCATTCAGACCTCCGGAAGAGCTAGCGTACCGTATTTCGCATGTAGACCGATACCGCCGCTTGAGCGATACCCCCATCCAGCAGCCAATCATTGATCAGAACCGATATTCGAGGAAATCGCATGTCAAGCGATACATGGCACTAATATGAAATAGTGACTATCAAAAATTTGATAATCACCGCCAGAAGCGAATGGCTCCTGTCAAGCCAAAAGGAAGACCCCGACGAGGAGGACCTGGACGCCACGTGCAGCAGCAGAAGCTGCATGCTGAGGCCGCTGATAACAAGTCAGCTGTTCTAGCGCTGCTCACGACGAAGACTGTGCGGGCCACCATTTCTCACTTCTATCCTAATCTAGCAGCCTCCTCGTACAAAAGCAAGTGCGTTCAAATTCTCCGCTGGCGACGCGAGCAGTCCAAGCTGGAAGATGTAGCTAGAGCTCACAAGATGGAGCGTAAGAAGCTTCGTCAGGTAGGGACGTCTACTATTCTCTCTAAAGCCACTGAAGATGAGCTCGTTGTGTGGGTAAACGAACTCCGGGGGGTACCTGTCTCAATCCAAATGCTCCGTCTAAAAATAAAGTGTTTTTCTCTATATATTTTAACAACGGTTTTGAAAGGGTACCTATCCCTTGTAACATGGGGGGTATCGGTCTACATGCGAAATACGGTACCATCATTGCCAAAGTTCATGGGTTTGGGTGGATTTTAATGGTAGCGTCCTGGTCATATGAAGGACCGCTTCTGCTACGTAGGACCCTAGCGTTTTGGCAGAAAGTCACAATAAATCAAAAGTTCAATTTGAGGACGCTGAGAATTCGATACGAGATAGTAATCAAAATGCTGCTCGCTGCGGAATTTGTCAGCTCACTCAAAGACTTGACTCTACCGGTAAGTTTCCTGATCGGCGGCGCTTTGGCTGAGCCCCCGTTGTGGCTTTGGTAAATCCATTCACTAACACTGTTTCACATTAGCCTGCCATCATAGCAGAAATACATTGCATTCGGTTGGAATTTCGAGAAGAAGCCAGCAGCGATGTAATGCTGCTCATGTCTGCGACGTATGATACGAGCTCGATCGTTGACCACGATTTCCGGGATCTTTGGCAAGGATCCTACGCCCTCCATCACGAACCGCACCAAGAAGTTGGAGATATCAGCGTTGTCAAGCCACACAACGCTGATCTCTCCAACTTCCTGGTGCAGTTCGTGGGCCAAGCTTGACTGACTAGCGTAGTGCGCAAATCGAGTGGTGCATTTCCAGCACCGCTGGCTGTGGGTTCGGTTAGACTGCGAGAGATGCTGGAATGACATGAGCTGCACGTCGTGGCAGCACCAGGAGGGAGTTTGATACGATCTAGGATCCAAGACCTTCAGCTCTTCGTTCTCAGATACAAGCCCGTGAAAAGTCGCTCAAGGGTGTCGGCGAAGGTGTGAATTCCAAAGAGCTGTTCTGCTTGCTTTTCTGGGGTGGGGTTAGTTTTTGATTGCTGAACCGGTGGAGGCAGTATGCTGTCGGTAACGAATCTTTTGCGGATCTTGCGGCACCAATTCAGTAATTCATAATGGCACTCCCGGGGCGACGGCAACGTGGCGTGCACGCGCTGGAGCTCTTGGTGCAAGATATGGTATCTAATGTGTCGCAATAGTACATCAAAAGCGTGGCGGTAAACAGTCCCGCTTCATGTGGTCCATCCGGTCGCAGATGAAGCACTTTCCCTTGAAGCCGCCCTTCTTTGAACCGAAGCTCTTGTTGCCTTGCCACCCTTGAAGGGCTTCGCTCCCTTGAATTTGCTGCCTTTTGCGATAGCCTAGAGCGCGCGCTCCGCACCTTCATTCTTGTCGAGGCGCTCATGCTCCTTGAGCAGATTCTCCTTATCTTAATCAGCGTGAAGTATTTCGTGTTCTTCACGATCGAGCAGATCAACTCGTACCAAGTTGACGAGCCTCGTCCAGCGGTTCCCCGAGCATCTGCAGACGGCAAGCTGGGAGCCGAAACGCAACTAAATTAAAAATGCATTCCAATTCTGCGATTATAATAACTAATTTCGACGGCGCAATTCATTTTTGATTTTCTTGCGAGTAAACCCGATTTTGCCAGCTTCCAGGACCATTCATCATGTCTGGTTGCCTGTGGCCATTCGTTCGCTCCGGGGCTGCCTCATGTCATGCTCTCCGCGTCCCCACGTCACTCTCCTGTCTTGATTTCATCATGTCCATGAACAGCCGCCTCATCGTCCGCGTCCTCACCACGTCCGAGTCCCCAGGGCTCTACAAGTGCAACTCCTGCTCCAAGGTCATCAAAGCCGATGATAACTCCAACATCATGAGCCATCTCAAGCGCTTTCACCCATCCTACGAAGATGAGGCCGCCGCAGCCCTTCGCAACCCCAACTTACTGACCCTGCGGCTTGTGGACCAGCGTACCAACGATCTACCGCTGGCTTGAGTAATTTGTCACGGAAGGCTCCCTCTGTCCTACTGTGAGCGGCCGATTGTGCGCCACAACTCGAAGATGGCGCGTCTCAGCGTGGATACTCTCAAGCGTTACCTCGATGGTGTGTGCGAGTTTGTCGTGGAGCGCATCAAGGACGACTTTTGGCATTGTTCTCGACTGGTGCACGAGTAATGGGCGCCACTACTAGCCATCTTCGCTTTCTTCAACGATCTCGACATACCCTAACTCGCTCCAGTGACTACCACGAGGACCTCGAGTGCCACACGCGCCGGTTCGTGTTGTTGGCTTTTGTCCAACGGCTGACGAGGAGGACCTCAGCGCGCAAAGTCTGTTCGGCTCACGCCGTCTCGCTTCGACCAGCCGCGGGAGAGGGTGGCGTTCATGGTGGGGGATAACTGCAGCGTGAACCAGTACATCGGACGCCGCGAGGGTGCGGTCCCTTTTATTGGCTGTGCTAGTCACCGCTTCGCCCTCGCGGTCCGTGACTCCGTCGACGCCGACGATGAGCTAATCATCAAGGTGCATATACTCATGAAGCTACTGAGCACCATAAAGGGTCGCGCGATCCTTCGCCGTGTGAGCGACCTCGCTCCAGTCATGAAGAATGACATGACACTCGCTGGTCGAGCATGTATTCTACGATGAGTGGCTATGTGGAGCTCCAACCCGCATTGGCATCCTTGGATCATGGTACGGTGGCTGCATTTGACTTGCAAGAACTACTCCCGACCAGATCTGAGAATATCAGAATCAGTGAGTTGCTCACCAATCTGGAGAATTTCCAGTCCGTAACGGCCGAGCTGCAACGACCGACACTCACGCTATCGGCGGTTCGACGCCTCTTCGACCACACGCTGGACGAGTACCCGCTGCTGCCAACAGCCACCATCGTGAACTACCCGGCACTAGAAAGCGGATTGGTGAAGCTGTAGCGCAACGAGCAGGTGAATTCCGCCGAGCGTACAGCATGTGCTCGTTTCCGCCGCCGTGGTGACGACGACGATGAGGACTCGTTCGCTGCACGTGCGCTAAGAAGTGAAAGATCGTGCGACGTGCCGCGTTCATCAACGTGAATTTCATTTTGCCGAGTGCGAGCGCTTCTTTTCCCGTGCGAAACTTGTCTACAGCGCAAGAGTATGGATCCAGTTACACTTGAGAGTCTAACGTTTCTTCACTGCAACCGAGAACTGTGGGATGTGTATGCGGTGGAGTCGCTTGGTCGCAATGATTCCAATTAATTCAATAATTGATTATGTCGATTCGACTGCCTGCATTAATCTAGTATTTTAATTTCGCAGCCCTGGTCCGAAACAAAACCAAATGCTCGAAGGGGTTGCTCAGCTCCGCGGTGATGGGCGGCGAACTGCTCGCGGAAGTCCTCGTGGTGGCTTTCCAGTGTGAGATCAGACTGGAGTAACCCGTCCGGGGTAACTGATTCCGATCCGCGCCACAGTGCTTGCAAAGTTTTGAGGCTCGAAGAAAATTGCGCAGAGATCTTTGTTGGCGACTATTGTACATTTTGAAATGAGACTATGGTGTTGCTCCAGTGGACGTCTTCTCTAAATAGCATTACGACCTGTCTTATCGTCGGTTGATAAGACAGGCATAGAAAAGATGTAAGCCGAGCATATCGTCCTTGGGCGGCACCTCAAAGTTCTTACCAGTGGATCATCTGTCCGTCTATTAGTGCCCAGCTTAGTGCAGATACGTATACAAAGACATCTGTGAGGGACACTGAAGCGAACGATGTCCGAGGGAATCCTTCCATGGGTTGACAGCTCATCACTCATTGAGAGAATGACTGTTTTCGTCTAAGAGTGATTGTCGGCATAGACTATTCAAAAACCAAGATGTCCATTTAAGACGGCGAACCCGCAAAATGCTAGGGGTAGGCGAGTCTCGTGAGACCAGATTTACGTCCCACGAGATTTAAGTCGGTTTGTAAGCCTGGCATATCAACTGACGATAAGCCAGGCTCTTATGACCTTTTCGGAAGGCGTCCAGTGGAGGGCTAGCCACATGCCCAAGAAAAGCTGGGAGCCACTCACGGGTTGAAGTGATAAGGGGAACGGTCAGTTAGGGGCCGGTTTTCTTGCCGCACTTGGCAATGGCGCTCCAGGCAATATTTGTCGACGAAACTGACAAATTATGACAGGTCTGCGTTGC
>KV733403.1:0-14099 GCA_000500225.2 Phytophthora pinifolia
GCTCTCGATTTACAACTCTCTTGCAGCAGAGAAAGCCTTGCCTTCACAAAGCCATCTGCAGCCCATATACAGGCCATATACACGTTGGGCATCGTTCGCTCGTCGTGTATCCAGCGACGCCGCGCTGTTGACTTCAGTGTAGACGCATCGCTTGCAAGTCGGCAAAATGTGCTTTTCGTATCCCGCGTTCATTTTTAGGGTCGCTTTTAGGTTAATTCCGTCGTTCGGTTGTATACAAGCCCAAAAGTATACGAAGTTCCCCTCATTCCCGGATCGGAATTGAAGCTGAACAGCGGACCAAGACTTAAACACCAAGTGAGACCAATGGCTGACGTGGCAGCGATCATCAACCTCGTGAACAAGTTCGCGCTCTCGTACTCGCTGGAGGAGGGCGACAAGTCGGTCAAGACCCTGCTGGAGCTCTTCACGGAGGACGCCACGTTCTTCGAGGAGCTCGTGGGCGGCCAGTGCTCGGGCAAGGGCGAGATCGAGCAGGCGCTGCAGGAGCTGGTGAAGCTCAAGTTCCTGGCCGACACGCGCCACCTGCCCAGCGGCCACGTAGTGGAGCTCTCGGACTCCGAGCACGCCACCGTGACGTCGCACAACACGGTCGTCTGGAAGTGCACGCCCGTTATGGTCGTCACGTGGTCGGACGTCGTCGTCAAGCAGGACGGCCGGTGGAAGTTCCAGAAGCGAGCAGCCGACGCCGTGCAGAAGAACCTCGAGATGATCGGCGAGATGCAGCTGCGCGGCAAGAAGCAGTACTCCCACAAGGACGAGGCCTAAGGAGTTGGTGCTCCTGATTTTTTTTTCCTTTCAAGCAAGTGGAATGCCATGTGGCTAACGACAACGCGGTCAAAAGATCGCTCGTGTTTGTAGCTGCCGAGCTATATCTCTTTTTCGAGAGGCTGCGAGTTTCGTTCCTTGTGTTTGCTAACGCGTAGTGCTGGCATTTCAAAAAAAATGAAGAAACAATAAAAACAAAAAATCGATGCTGACAATAAAGAAATGCAGGGAAGTGAAGTTCTACTGGTGGTTTACCTAATACCATTCCTGTCCGGAAGTGTTTATTTGTCCGCCAGCAGTCGCGTGGGTGTTGAGCCATGGGCGGCGCGGTGTCCGAGCTGCGTGGCGAGATCCACGCACACGTGTTGATCGTGCAGCACTATCCGCTGTTTCTCGAGCCTGTCCTAGCGGGTACGTCCACAATACAATCCCTCTCGTGTAAGGTGTCTCAGCTCGCTCACGGCGTTGGCCGCACGACAGCGGTGCAGTATTTCCTTCATGCCGCTGAGCTGGGCGAAGGCACCGACCGTGGCACTCCACTCGACGAGATCTCGATGGACGTCGTTCTCACGGACAAGCGCGTGTTCGAAGAGGCCTCCACCGAGGTGGAAGTTCTGTCTGAGAACCCAGCCGTGACTGAAGCCTTGCTGCATGCTGTGCGCCACTACCGCCAGTTGGAGCTGTCGCCCGATATCGACACCTTCAAGCGCTGGTATGATCCTCCGTGGCGCAAGAACAAGCCTTTTCCCAAGTTTGTCACCGTCCCGCCAGATGAGGTGCCGCGATTTCGGATCGCGGTGTTGCGGACGAGCATCCGATGTCTGCGCTTGATGATGTTCTGCCAGGACGGCAAGAGGCAGCTTGAGGAATCCGGAGGACCCGCGTTGCTCAACCAAGCTGAACTCGAGAACCCGCTCGACGATTTCGTCAAGAACGACGTGAAAGCAATCTTTTCCGCGGTGTATGGCGGCGACAACGCCGTCAGGCGTATCGCCATCAGCAGCGTGCCGATTGTCGTTGAGATGATGAAGGAAAACCACCAAAGTGCCATCGTCCAGCTCGTCGGCGTTCGACGGATATGTGCCCTGCTCGCCGACGTGCAAGCTCGCCAGTACTCGCCAGCTCCCTCGCCCACACGCACTGCACAGCAAACGAGCGCTGGCGATCAATCGGACGACCAGGGAGACGGAAAAGCAGTCGCCTCGGTGGAGCTGGAACGCCTGGCGCTCTTTGCCGAGCTGGACACGTTCGCTGTCGCCACGTTGGCCACGGAAACGCTGAATCGGTTCGACGTCGACAAGTACTTGAGCTTGTACGTCCACACGTGTCGCTTGATCTCCTTCATAGCGATAGAAGGTAAGCAGCACTTCAAATCACCCCCAAAGAGCGTCCTTACCGGGTTGTTTTGCGTCCTGCTTGCTGCCGATATGAAGAGCGGAATGCCAAGCTGGTGGGGCAAGCGGGCGGCATTGAAGGCTCCATTCGCTTGCTGTTCAAGGCCCGCGAGATGCAGCGCGAGAAGAAAGCCGAAGCAAAAGCTCAAGCAGATCGGCTGGCCAAGATCGCAAAGTCGCCTGAATCGGCCGAGTGGCTTGGGCTTCTGGAGACCAAGAAAGCGCCTCCGCTGCCGCCAGTCGATGCGTCAGGGCAGGCAGCTTCACTCGCTTCGCTCGCTGTGGTCGACTTGACGCCCACGGAGATCGGGCAGCAAGCTCTGTGGGCTCTTGATCTGCTTGCAACACTGGACCACAACGTCGCCATGATGAAGCTGCATAGGCTGAAGTACTTGTTAGAAGAGATCCGCCTCGATCCAGACGGCAAAGAGCTGGGAGCAGTGCTCATCCTTACTCGAAGGCTGCGGCTGATCCGATGGGACCAAGTTGGAGCACCGTCGCCTGAGAAAACGCCGCGCAAAGTGGCCAAATAGTTCACAATTCAGTAACCGCGTCAGATTTTCTTTAGCAGAGGGAAGACAGCAACACCACAGACCCCGAGTCTACGATGAAAGAGCTGAGACAGCAGCCAGCGCTTCCTTGTCGGCAGCCGTCAGCTCCGGCATGATCGCCTGGAGCACGTTGGCGTTGGCCGTCACATTCTGCAACGCCTGAGGAATCACACCCTACAAGACAACACGACAAAGTCAACGTCTGGTTGTCGAAGCACAGAGCTCATTCCACCCAGAACAGGAGAGGTCTTGTACCTTGAGGTCGACTTCATTGAGGGGGTCGAAGTACGCTTCAAACTCTTCCTCGGGCTCCTCGCCGTCGTTGACCTCAACGTTGGTGTTGCCATCCAAGCGATCCGAGAGAAGTTCGTAGTCCTCTGTACATTCGACAGCATACAAGTTGTTAGTTCTTCACCCAATTCAGATCCAACCGAGCACGCGTGAAGACATACCAGCGGGGGCAAACACCGAAGAAGCGGCACCAGCACCGGAGATAGCGTGGTCATCGCCTTCGCCATCGGACGAGTCGTCGTCGGACGATTCCCATTCCTCCTCGTCCTCCGCCAGGTTGGCCATCGTCTTGGCAAGAATGACAACGAACTTGGTCAGAAAGTGCACCGTGGTGTACTGCGTCTTGCCACTGGCAGGGGTGCTTCGGGTCTTGGACCGAGTTCGAACGCCTTGGGCGGTTGTAGCACCAGCGTCCTCCAAGTCCACAGCGCTTCCAGTCGCCGTGATGGCGTTGATTCGAGGATCGTTCCACTCGACGACCTTCAGCAGAGCGCTCATGGTCACCTTGATGCAGTAAAGTCCGTAGAAATCCTGCTGCTTCTCGATCCAAGTTCGGAACACAAACGTCAGCATGTTCGGGGCCTGCGCCAGGCCTGCCGGCGCGGCCGGAGGCGGCAACTGCTCCAAAACGTTCAGGATCTCCGGGCCATGAGAGTGCACCAGCCGAGCGAACACCATACAGAGAGACTGCACGAGTGACGGGAGCTCCGTCGCCGCAAGGCGAGCGCAGACGGCGCTAAGGATTGACTGCACCGTTTCCGTCGGCAGACTGGGCCCCAGCTTGAGCAAAATCTGCGTGATCAGACCACCAACGCACGTCGCGCTGGCGTCGGAGACGGCAGGAGACAGCAGCTTCGCGGACACGGACAGCGTCGTGTCAATGCCGTTGGCTCCAGCGGCAGTGGTGTATGCAGCGAGAGGGTCCACCGCAAACATCACGAGCCACTTGAGGCATTCCGAGCCACCGTTTAGCACCTTGTCGTCCTCCACGACGCCAAGTACCGTGACAAGAGGCTCGAACGTCTGCTGCACAATGTGAGCGCCAAGCTGCTGCGTGGTGGGGTCAGCCCCGCCGCTAGACACAGTGCCGCTAGCAGCGAACGAGTGGCGCAGCAGGGTCTTCAGACTAGCGAGGGCACTGCCGGCCATGTAGATGCCGTTTCCAGCGCCTTCCAGGTTCGACACACTCTGGACCAGCATGGCGCGAATGACAGGCAAGACCTGCTCGTGCACCTTGGCCGTGATCGCAGCATCGTCCAGCTGAAGCAGCGCCCCAAAGGCGCCATCAGTCAGCTCGGAGATCAGCGGGTCGTTCAAGTTCTGGCCCCAGTTGTGCAAGAAGCAAGTCACGACACGGTGGGCCGACTCCGGCGCCAGGCTTTCCGATTCCTGGAGGACAGCCACCAGCGTCTCGAGCGCAATGTGAAGCGTTTCGTGCGTCGCTTGCTCCGCTAGGGACGTCAGCCGGTCGATGATGACCACACTGGCCTCCTCAAGGCGAGCCTTGCCCCTATCGTTCCGAATGATGGCGCCGATGGCTCGGCAAGCGTACATCCGAACAGGCAGGACCTGGCCCTGCTCGAGCCCCGAGATCGCCACCTGAAGGAAGGCGTCCAGCATCTCTTGGTTCATGCCCATCGCCAGCCGACTCGCGCACCACAGAGCTCTCGCACGCAGGTAAACCTCCTGGCTGCCGGCGTTCATCACCTTGAACAGAGTCTGCAGGAATGCCGAGAGGTCCAGCAGCTGCGAGATGTCGGTAGCGTTCTTCCTGATAGCATCCAGCGTGGAGGCGGCCAGGCACCCCACGACCAGCAGCGCCGCTTCCTGGAGCCGCCAGTTGTTCGCGTTCTCAGCCTTGAGACGCCGCTGGGCCGCATCCAGAGCCGCCACGACAGCCTTGCGGCCCAGCACGGCCTCCAGCTCCGTCAGCAGGTCGGTCGCAGCGTTGCGCACGTTGTACGCGAGGCTCTCGTCGTCCTCGTCGGCCACGTACTTGTTGGGCTGCTCCTGCCACGACTCCATCTGGCTCACGGTGATCTGCATGTAGCCGATCATGACGAAGACAAAGTCGGCCAGGCCGCCAACGAGGAGCTGGCGCGTCTTCTTGGTGGGGGCCTGGATGGCGCCGCGCACGAACTCGAAGGCGGCGACGACCATGGCGCTGCGGCCGATGAGCGCGCCCTCTCCGTCGCTGTCGTATCCCTCCTCCTCCTCGTCGGTACTCAGCACCACGTCACGCTCGTAGGCCTCGGCGTCGGCGAGCAGGAGGCCGTAGACCTGCGGCATGATCTGCGGCATGAGGTCCGTCATCTCCTTGGGCCACTCGCGCACGAAGCTGGCCAGCGTCGTGAGGATCTGGATCTTGATGGCGTAGTCCTTGACGCCCTGCACGGGCGTGTTGAGCTGCTCCAGGAAGAGCGCGATCCAGTGCGTCATGTTCTCGAGCAGCAGCTGCAGCGCCGTGGCGTTGCCCACTTGGGCCTCCATGCCCACCATGAGCAGGCTGCTCTGCACGATACGCGCGATGCGCGAGCGTGTGGCGGCCGGAAACTCGGATTGCAGCACGAAGACGCGGCGTAAATGCGGGAACACGGAGGCCACAAGCTCGCAGCAGTTGTCGCTCGAGAAGTGGCCGCCGGCCAGCGACAGGAAGCGCACGGCGAAGTCGATGTGCAGCTTGCTCTGGCCTGAGATCATGGCCAATACGGTTGGCAGGATCTCGGGCCACTGGTCGGGCCAGTCGCGCTCGAAGATGGCCGTGAGGATGAGGCACAGCGCCGTCTGCAGCTTGGAGCCCTGGAACAGCTCCAGCCGCTGCTGCAGCGCCAGCACCAGCGCCTGCTTGACCTGCGTCTTCTCCTGCTCCGGGACCACGTACGGGTTGGGGGTTTCCTCCTCGCTGGTCGCCCAGTGGGACGTCACGAGCTTCTTGAGCAGCAGAGCCGAAAGCTGCCGCTGCGCCTCCGACGCCTCCGAAGAGAAGAGGAACTCGCCCAGCTGCAACGCGAAGCCAGGCGTGCGCAGCAGCTCCGTGAGCCGAGCCTCGCTCTGCGCGCGCACGTCCGTGGCTGCCGACAGGCTGCCTTCCAGTAGCTGCACCAGCTCCATTGCGAGTAGTGAGTCTTCCCGCGCTTTTTGATAAGTGGTTACGGGAAAGTGTAGCCATAAGAGGAGCATAGTGAAAGCAAGAGGAAAAGGATAGACTCGACGTTGACGCCTGCGGCCATGGCAATTGGCGGAGCAGGCATTCACCTGCTACGGGATCATTGCCTGCAGACCGCCAAGGCGCCGCCCGAGCATCAGCCTTGGCACCACTTGAACAAAGGTCATGTGCTGCCCCAAAGTTCTTCCAGCAGTTGAAGCACCACTTTTAAGAAAATACCTAAATTTAAAAATGTAGGGAAATACCTAAATTTAAATTTAGGTATTTTCAGGGTGATGGGCTCCAAAATAGTCTCCACACGCGATTGGCCCTCGACCGCGCCAACAACGATCGTCACTCACGCGGCACCTCGGTTTACTCGCCAATTTGTGGTGTTTCTCGCAGGTCAAAGCTTGGTCTCCGCTGCTCCATGGAGCCGCTGAACGATGACGAGCGGCAGCTGCTGCTCACGCCGCGCGCCTCTCGCTCGCCGCGCCGCAGCACGCCGCCGCCCCAGGGCCTCACGCACATGGTGTTCGAGCCCCCGCCGCTGCGTCGCGACGCCGGCGGCACCTCGCTGCACTTCGCCAAGGTGCCGGCTGCGCGCGCTCCTGCCGACGAGACGCTACCCATCACGGCGCCTGCTAACGGCCTATCGCCGCGTTGCTATTCGCCGTACGGAGCCACGTCCGTCGAGTCCCGGGGCTCCCGTGCCGAGACCGGCGGCGGCTGGGAGCGCAGCGTGACGGACGTGCTGCACGCCGCACCCTGCGTGGCCATCGCCGTGCTGGTGAACCTCATGATCTGCGTGCCGTTCGGACTGTCCTTCTTCCCCGTGGAGTGGCAGGACATCCCCGTGCCGCACGCGCTGGGCATTCAGATGTTCCTGCTGTCATCCACGATCTGCCAGTTCACGTTCGTGGCGCTGAGCAACTTCGACGGCGCCATTTGCCAGATGATGGTGGAGAACGTGCCGTTCATGCACACCATCTCCATCTCCATCATCCAGGAGCTCGGGCCGACGAACCCGAGCGTGCTGCCGACCATTTTGGTCACGTACGCGCTCTCGTCCGTCGTGTGCGGCTCGCTGTTCTACGTGCTCGGTCACTGGAAGCTCGGCAACTTCGTGTACCTCTTCCCCAAGCACATTATCGTTGGCGCAGTGGGCGGTATCGGCGCCTTCGTGCTGCAGAGCGGCATTGAGAATGCCACGGGGCGAGCGTTCGTGTGGAACTGGGACGGCGTCAAGGGCCTATTCGACGAGCACATCTTGTGGCTCTGGGTCAGCTCCGCCCTGCTGGCGTTTACGCTGTTCCTACTCGCGCGCCACGTCAAGTCGCCGCTGCTTCCTCCGCTCTTCTTCGTCTCCATTCCCCCGCTCTTCTACGTGGCGCTGCTGCTGCTCGGGGTCTCGACGGACTCGGCCCGGGGCAGCGGCTGGTTCTTTAATCGCGCGCCGCACGTACCGTTCTACGCGCTGTGGGAGCAGTACGACTTCTCGCTGGTCGCGTGGCGCGTCATCCCGAAGCAGTTCGGCACGATCATCGGCCTCACGTTCTTCTCGCTCATGCACGTGCCGATCAACATCCCGTCGCTGAGTCTCACCACGGACAAGGAGGTGGATATCAACGACGAGCTCGTTGCCCACGGCATCTCCAACACGTTGAGTGGTATGTGTGGCACGGTACAGAACTACCTTTGCTACTCGACGTCAGCGCTGTACTACAAGTGTGGAGGGGGCGGTCGACGTAGCGGCTTCGTCATCGGCCTCATCATGATGTTCTTCTTCTTCGTGGGGCCCAACGCTGTGTCCTATATCCCTCGCTGCATGGCAGGCTGCGTGATGATGCATCTTGGCTGGGATCTGCTCAAGGAAGCGCTCATCGACACGATCGACCAGCTAGATGCTCTGGAGCTTGGAACGGTGTGGGCGATCACCGGCACCATGACGTTCTGGGGCATGAACCAAGGTCTCGCTGTTGGTGCTCTACTTGCCTGTATGACGTTCGTGATGCAAAGCGCCCGAACTCCCACCAACGCCCCCATCCGCGGCAGTATGAGCGCGGCCACTCTACGCAGCCACGCGTGGCGCACGACGGATGAGCTGGACACGCTGGATCGAGAGTGCCGCAACATCCACGTCGTGCAACTCAAGGGTCATCTCTTCTTCGGCAACATTAACCAAGTCAGCGATTATGTTCGTGAACTTTTTGAAGAAGGCTCCAGCACCTCCAGCAGCGGAGTAAGCTCTCCACTTGAGAGTGTACTGAGCGACGACGTTCGTCCTCGACCTGACATCCGCTGGCTCGTCCTCGACTTCACGTTGGTTGTAGGGCTGGACTCGTCTGCGGCAGACCGACTCACGAAGATCAAGTACGCGTGCGATACGCACAACTGCAAGGTCGTGTTCGCTGCTGTGCCGCCTGCGTACGGGAAGTTCACGGAGCACCTCATCGATCTTTTCGGTGACAACCGCATGCTCCACATCGCCTCGGACTTGGACGGCGCACTCGAGTGGTGCGAGAACGGCATTTTGGGGAAGAACAACGCTGCCAAGGAAGATTCGCCTGCGAGCACGTGCGTTGCCGATGAAGACGAGTTCACGCATCTGCGGAACCTGCGGCGGTTCATGCCAGACCAGCCGCTCTCGGTGCAGCAACGGCTGCTTGACTACTTCCGCATCCAGGAGATCGAGAAGGATGAAGTGGTCTGGAGGCAAGGCGACACGCCGGACCGCGCACTGCTACTCGTCGATGGAGCTCTGACCGCTGTCGTCGAAGAGGAAGCTGGTACGACGGAAGAAGTGTCCGTAGGCGCAGTTATTGGGGAAATGTGCTTTCTCACTGGGGAGAAACGCAAGACATCCCTCATCGCGATGAAGCGGAGCGTTGTGTACGTGCTGGATCGCGCGAGCTTCGCCGAAATGCTCGAGAAAGACTGCCACCTGGCGTTCCTCTTCCAAGGCATTTCACTCCGGTACACTTCCTACCGGCTGCAATACGTTGGCAATCGCATCTGGGAAACCAAGTGCTTGCCAATCTAAACGTCTAAGTAGAAATTTGTTACTTCAGAAGTAGTAAAACTTCAAGTTGGTAGTTTATGGT
The DNA here is from genome assembly GCA_000500225.2 of Phytophthora pinifolia. NCBI lineage: Eukaryota > Oomycota > Peronosporomycetes > Peronosporales > Peronosporaceae > Phytophthora > Phytophthora pinifolia. The sequence goes on from KV733403.1 coordinate 9,272, forward strand.
AAACACGGTTTGTTCAAAGAAAAAAAGCAGCGCATCGGTTGACTTCTATCACAGCATCTCGTCCCTGAAAGCGGATAATCACTCGCCGTGAACACCCGAAGCTTACCGTGGTCCTTCCATTATGGTTGTGGCTTTGGCACAGCCCTTCGACTGCCACTTTAGACATTGGAGCCCGAGGCATTCTGGATGACGGCACGGATCGCCTTCATCTCGGCCTCAAGGCGCACGAGGCGGTCCATGGCCTGCTCCAGCGTCATGCTGCGCTCCACGAACGAGCCACCGACAGGGCGGCCGGCCACGAACGAGCCGCGCATGAACGAGTCGTTGTTCAGCAGAGTCGAGCCCATGCGGATGCGGTTCTGGCGCTGGGCCTCCTGCTTGACGTACTTCTTGCTGCTGACCTTGCGCTCGAACACGTTCATGTGGTCAATGTGCTCCAGCAGGAACACCAGGAGCACCTTGCCGAGGTCCTGCACGAAGAACCACGAGAGGCAGTAGATCCAGACGAAGAGCGCGAGCTTGAGCGAGATGGCCTCCATCTCCGTGAACGGCCAAAAGACGGACAGGAGCGTGGACACGACCGTGGCAAAACACGCAGCGACAGCCAGCAGGCGGCCAGGGGCGCGCGTGAAGAACAGGCCGTCGGTACGGGCCGTGAAGACCGTCATGAAGTCGGACAGCGAGATCTTGAGGTACATCATCATCATCACCTGGTCGTACGGGAGGTCGCCCAGGCCGAAGTACGCGAGCATGCCGGTCTTGTTCCACGAGTCGAGGCCCCAGAAGAGCAGCAGCAGCGAGCTGGCCACAGCGATCAGGCCGAGCGTCGTGGACACCCAGTAGATACGCGGCAGGTTCCAAGTCTCCGGGCGCTTCGAGGGCACCACGTTGTCGTAGGCAATCGAGATGATCGTGCCGTCGTTCAGGATCGTGATCAGCACCAGCGCAATGACCGGCAGCTTAAAGTACGGGTCGACGGCCTCCGTGGACTCGTTCTGGTTGTACGGGCACTCCCCAATGCGCGGGACGAAGTGGTGGAAGCGGCAGCTATCCGGGTGGAACAGCAGCACCGAGATGAAGAAGAACATGAGCAGCTGGATCGTGCAGGCGATGCGGTACGTCACGTAGTTGCGCATGCGCTGGAAGATCTTGCGCGACAGAGTGATAGCGTTGATGATGACCGAGAGGCCGGGCTGCGTGAGCACAATGTCAGCAGCGGCGCGGGCCGCGTCCGTGGAGCCTTCGACAGCGATCCCGACGTCGGCCTTCTTGAGGGCGGGGGCGTCGTTCACGCCGTCGCCAGTCATGCCGCACACCCAGCCGCGCTGACGCAGCACCTCGACGATCAGGAACTTGTGCTCCGGGAACACCTGGGCGAAGCCGTCAGCGCTCTCCACGATGGCACCGTAGTCGGCGCCGAGGGTGGTGGAGAGACCGTCCTGCACGTTGGCCGTAGGAAGCACGTCCGTGCCCAGGATGGTCGTGCCCATTCCGAGCATGCGGCACGTCTCCACAGCGATCACCGCCTGGTCGCCCGTGATCATCTTGACGCCAATGCCGTTCTGGTGGGCCAGCTCGATCGTGCGCTTGGTGTCGTGACGCGGGGGGTCCAGGAACGTCAGAATGCCGAGGAACACCCAGCCGCCGTCCGCCTCGTCGTCCGAAGTGCGAGCGACCGCAAGCGACCGGATGCCGCGCTTGGCCAGGTCCAGCACCTTGCTCTCCACCTCCTCCTGGATCTCCGTCACGTTGTGGGCGAGCGCCAGGATGATCTGCGGGGCGCCCTTGGTCACCTTGAAGACGCTGCCGTCCGGCTTGCGGATCGTGGACTGCGTGCGCTTGACCGACGGGTCGAACGGCATGTGGTCCATCATCATGTACTGGTCAAGCGGGCGCAGGTCGATCGCGTTGAGCACGAGCGTGTCCAGCGCGTCCTTGGGCGGCTCCTTCCACTTGGCCGCCAGCGCCGCGGTGATGAGCACCTCCTCGCGGGTGGCCGTCGGGTGGAAGATGGGCAGGTCGTCCTGCAGCTCCATCTTGTTGCGGGTGAGCGTGCCGGTCTTGTCCGAGCAGAGCATGTTCATGCCCGAGAGCGTCTCGATGGACTGCAGCTGGGTGACGATGACCTTCTCCTCCGCGAGCTTGCGCGAGCCGAGCGCCATGGTGGACGTGCACACGACCTGCATGGCGATGGGGATGGACGCCACCAGCAGCACGACGCAGAAGGCGATGGCCTCGAGGAAGTCCTCGCCATTGTAGATGAGGTAGCCCAGGCAGAAGCCCACGAGCACGAACGAGATGGCCATGAGGAACATGGTGATGCGGATCAGGATCTTCTGGAAGTGGCTGACCTCGTCCACGGACGAGATGAGGCTGGCCGTCTTGCCGAAGAACGTCTGGCCGCCCGTGGCGGACACCACGGCCTCCACCTCGCCGCGCACGACCGTCGAGCCCATCTTGGCGTTGTCGCCCGTGGCCATAGTGACCGGGAAGGACTCGCCAGTCAGCGCGGCCTGGTCGATCTGCACGGGGTTTCCCTCGCACAGGTCGCAGTCAGCGGGCACGGCCGAGCCGGCCGATAGCGTGATGCGGTCGCCCGGCACGAGCAGCGCGGCGTTGATGGTCTGGTGCACGCCGTCGCGGATGACCTGCGCCTCCGGCTTGAGGCTGGCCTTGAGCGCAGCTACCGCGTTGCCGGCCTTGAGCTCCTCGTACCAGCCCACGACGCCGTTCAGCGTCTGCAGAAAGAGCAGCACGAGGAAGTCGGGCCAGTCGCGCGTGATGGCCTCCACGAGGATGGCCAGCCAGATCATGATGGGCATGGGGCCCCAGAACTGCTCGGCCAGCTTGATCCACGGGCTCTTCTCCTTGCTCTCAAGCTCGTTGGGGCCGAAGACCTTCAGGCGGCGCGAGGCCTCCACGGTGCTGAGGCCGGCCTCGCCCGTGTCCAGCAGCGAGCGCTTGTCCACGCCCATGTAGAACCGGTCGTCGTTGCTGGCGCCGCTGTACGAGTGATCGTCGCCGCTGGCGAGCAGTGGGCTGTGCTCAGACATGGCTTCTTGTGTTGGACGGTCCTCTTTGACGGTAGAGGTGGGGTGCTCTCTTTAGCCTCAACACTGGGAAGATCCGCTTGTCGAATCCGCGCGGAAAAGAGAAGTGAGCAAATCGATCCGGTGGCGGGCCAGCCTCCAGCTCTCTCCCCTGAAAGATTCACCTCAGGGCGGCCAATCACGAGCGCCGAACGTGGACGCCTGCCATTTTTTTAGCCTTTTTCGCCCTGGTTTTTTGCTTTTGACAGCGATCTGTATTCGTAACGACCAGGCCCTCTTCCAGGCTGAACATGGCCAGCAGGCAGGGCAAAGCAGCTGCCGTGTGTTCTGCAATGCCGGCATGTGAGTCACATTGTGACGCCGCCGCAGAGGGCAGCTGGGGAAAATAAGCCGCAGCAGGATCCACACACTGATGAATTTTGCCCAAAGTATCGCATACCAAGGTAAGGTGATTTTTAGTCTTCACCCAAGCGGAACATTGCACTTGAAGCCAGCGCTCGGCTCGAGGTATCCGCACATCTGCAGTGTCGAGGTTGCTTGTCTCCGTCGAAGAGCAAATTATTCATGCACCACCCGTTCCGCTGAAACTAAATGTTAAACTAAAGGATTGAAGAAGAAGGTTGTGTCTGGCGGTGCTCTGTACAGATACCGCTGAGTAAATGGCACACACATACAGCTGATACCCGTTTGAAATTGATACATACCTTGTATCGACTTTACACTGTGCCTCACACGAACTTGAAAATCCCGCCAAAACAACATCGACGCAACGATGGGCAAGACGCGGCCCCCAAACATCAGTGGCTCACGATCGAGCAAAAGATCGAGGTCCTCGCAATGCACAAGCTCTCTCCGTCGTTGTCGCTCGCCAAGTTAGATCTCTGGGCCCTGGATACAATTCGCTGCACATGGAGCTGGCCTGCAACCGAACTGACGAAACCATGCCCCAGAAGGTAAAGGCATTTACTGGGTCGACCAGCTCCAGGAATGGAGTGGAGCGACAGCGCTTGGGCGCGAGTAAAGAAAACAACCATCGCGAACTGCTTCAGGAAATCTGGCGTCCGCTTTTCAGACAAAGAGAACGTTGCCCCTCCAGCTAGAAGGCAGCATCTTAGTTTGCCTAATCTAAATTAATCTCGACTGCATAGTCTTATTTCCTGTATTCCTATAATAACCTTCAGTGTTCGAAAAACAGATGGCGTGCCATTTACTCAGCGGTATCTGTACGATTCGATAGTGTTTCTTGAGCCTTGCCCTTCGCCGGGTCTCGTAGGCCAGCTCTCCGTTCAGCGGCCAGTCGTGGCGGAACCACTCCACAGTGGAGTCCACTAGGTCCGGGTTCGTTATGAAGCCGCGCACGAAGCTCACCAGGTCTGCCGCCCTGCCGTGAACGACTCCCTCCACGGTGTTGGCCATCACGACCCCCTTGAAGTGCATCATCGCATCCAGAGCTGTCATCACCCGGATCTTGTCCGAGTAGCCGAAGCCGAAGCCGTCCAGGATCGATCCCCCAGTCCGTGCTCCGATATGAACACGTACATGAACAGTTCCGTGTTGTCGATACTGCCCATGTTGCCATACTTGCTGGACGTGGAGACTCGCACGCCGATGTGGTCAGGCGAGAATACGGTCTTCACGGCCTCGATGACCTCTGAAAGCGGCAGTGGCTCTAGAACGACCCGGAACAGCGCAAAACAGTTCATCGGCCGTTCAGTTCATAATAGCTCATGCTACAACATATGCAGTGAAGGGAAGCAGCAACAGCAAATAATGTAGTT
>KV733425.1:2913-13900 GCA_000500225.2 Phytophthora pinifolia
AGCTCACCGCAGCCACCCTCAGAACCCTCGCCACGGCAGTTGCAGCCGTACTGGTTGGCACGCACAACCTGCGCATTCAGCATCCAGATAGCGGGCAGGTTGGCCGTCGAGCCGGTCGGCATCTGCGCCTTGGTCACGAACATCTTCATGCCGCCGCCCCAGCCGTGGAAGCCCATGTCGTCGTAGTAGCCGAGGCATCCTTCCTCGTCGGCGCAGTTGGTGGCCGTCATGATGTTCACCTCGCAACCCGTGGACACGCACGGACCGCCGCCGGTGACCGACGTGTCCGAAGCATCAGCGAGCGAGCCGCCGAACATGGTGGACTCGGTGGCGGTGGCAGAGCCGTCGGCCGTCGCGTAGCCCTGAGGACTCGAGTCGGCGCCGGTGTAGTCAATGTTGAGGTTGTTCATGAAGACCATGTTGTCCAGCGTGCCGTTCTGGCTGTAGGACGAGACCTTGGTCCAGTCGCTGCCCGAGCTGCCGTTGAACACGGCGACGTTGTAGAGGGTGAGAGGCCCACGGAAGACCATGGACACCTCCTCGCTGAACGGCCCCACGGGGTCGCTCACCGACACGTCCTCGGTGGTGCATGAAGACATCGCCGTCACCCTGCCGTAGGTGCCGGTGGCCGAGCCGGCGTCCGTGCCGCTGTACTCGAAGCTGGAACTGATGGTGGCGCTCGAGAGCGACGCGGCGCTGCCGGTGGAAGTCGTCGTCGTCGTTGTAGCAGTGGACGTCGCGGATGTGGACGTCGCGGATGTGGACGTCTGCGCAGAAGTCGAGGTGGACGAGCTGCTGCTGGACGGAGCCGTCGTCGTGCTGACGGTGCCCGAATCGTAGTCGGACTCGACCTCCGGCGCCGAGGTGGTGGCCGCTGGGGCCTCAGTCGACTGAGTCGACGACTGGGTAGTGGACGACGACTGCGTGGAGGACGAGGTGGTGGCCGCCAGGGCCTCCGTCGACTTAGTCAGCGACTGGGTGGTAGTGGACGACGACGACTGCGTAGAGGACGAGGTGGTGGCCGTCGGGGCCTCCGTCGACTGAGTCGACGACTGGGTAGTGGGCGACGACGACTGCGTGGAGGACGAGGTGGTGGTCGTCGTGCTGGAGCTGGAGCCGCTCGGGCAGAAGGTGACCGTGAACGGCACCGTGTCCGGGCAGTTGTGCGTCTTGGAGTCGTCCGACGGGTACAGATAGGCTTCGGAGCACTCCTCAGACTCACAGGTCACGGTCGCGCACGAGCTGGAGACGGAGGTGACTGAGCTCGTGTCGGGCGCGATGCTCATGGCCACGTTGTAGCCCGACTTGCCCGTGAGCTCCTTGCACGCTTCGTACGACGAGCAACTCCCGCTTCCGGGCGGAATGACCGAGATATCAAACCACGTGTACCCGCCCGTGATGGAGAACTCGGCGAGGGTGGCCTCGTCGCTTGTGCCGTCGCGGAACATGCCGCTGTAGCCGCTGGCCAGCGTGCGGGTCGTGGAGCTGCCGGCTGCGATGGCCTCGGTGGCCGAGTTGTCGTACAGGCTGATCGAAGACGAGCAAGAGTTGACGAACGTCACGGAGACGGAGGCGGCCACGGGGGCGGCCAGGGCCATCGCGGCGCTCAAGGCGAGGAAGACCTTGACCATCGTGAAGATCGTTAAACTTCGGGTGAAAGGCAAAAGCCGGCAAATTGCAGAATGGCATGAAGACCCGTACCCGTGTTGCATCGCGAACCTACGCCGGCACGCTTGGAAGCGCAGGGGTCAGGCAGGATGCCATGCACATCGTGGCGTATGATACGTCTGCTAGGCGGCCATAAGACTCCAGTAACAGCTGCGACGGCAGGGCAACTTTCCGTGTCTAAATAACGGCGCCGTTTCACCGGCAGCCAAAGGGATTCCGAAACCATCCGAAATAGCGAGCGCATCAAACAGCGTATGTGTGTGCATACTAAGGACGCTTGGTATTCAACGCATCAGCTTAAACGGAGAATGTGCGGCATCGAGATAAGGAGGGCTGTACCACTCTCGTGACAGGCCGCACCGGCTTCCGACATCTTGCTTTTTGTATATGTGTCACGTCGTGAGCTGAGCTTCGTGCCGGCCGCATCGACAGCCCTCAAACACTTTACGCCAGAGTCACACGGCTATGCCGCCAAATGCCCTGCGCCTCGGCCTCAAGGCTTGCTAAAGGCTGCAACTTGTTGCCTGCCAGTAACGAGGCTAATGTGGTGTCGCCAGCGAGTGTCTCGCTGTGGGAGATGGTCGTCGCTGATCCGTTCGGAGTGATGGGCTGGCTCGTGTGGCTGCGTGGCCTCGCTGTGCGAAAGGATCGAGCTGGAGCCACGCGGGACTGATTTGCCGCCATGCACTCAGTGCATTGCACTGCACGGCCGGCACGATGTTGTTCGTGCGTCTTTTGCCCTCTGTCCCTAGTGGCGACAGCATCTTCGGCAGCTTGTGATGACTGGACGCCGTGCGTGCTCGACCTCGACCTCGGAGCCCAGGGGATTCGTCCTCGTCCTCCTCGGTGCGAGTCCTGCCGATCGGCAATCAGGTGGACAAAGCTGTAGAGGCAGGCAGCAACAACCAGCGGCACTTCGCCAGCATCCGCGCGGCTTAGTCTTTCTCGTTATGGGAGCATGACGAGAGCCCATCTACCATATAGGGCGGACCTAAGGGCCCTCTTCTCGTCCGCTTCAACATGGGATCTCGCGGCTTTGCTTTACGCTGCTCTTGCTCTGCAACACCGAAGTGGCGGCGATGGGCTTCACCCACGCGTCGTCAATGTATTGTAACGTCGTCCCGCTGGGTTGCCTTCTTTGGGTCCCGCATGGAGATGCAGTTGCAATGTCCTTCACCAACAAGTTTAAAGCTCAAAGCTCGAAGTAGTAAATGGGATGCCGCGGTGAAAAGCTGACAATCAATACGAGTGCTCAAAGCTTGAGTCAGAAGTAGTATACAAATGTACGCTACGTATACTATACGAGAAAGAAACCCAACTAAAATATCTCATTCAACATCAGACAAAGGCTACATTGTTATCGGGCCAACACTGCTGTCGTATCGAGCAAGAGCAACAATGTCTATGGAGTCTTAAGACAGTCATGCCCACTGCTGCTTATCCTGCCAATATCCAATGCAACGCCAAGACGCTAAGCCGCCTAGCTCAGCAGGTTCTCGACCGAAGCCTCGAGCCACGTCGACACGGTGTCGGCGGAGACCGAATCCACGGAGAAGTCAAAGTCGTCGCCGCCGATCTCGATGATCTTCACAACGCCGTCGCCGGAGTTGTCGAAGATGGTCACGTACGTCACCGACGAGTCCGTGGGGCGAGCGGCGTAGTTGTCGCCACCGGGGGACACGCTGCCGTCATAGAAGTAGTAGTGCGTCGACACCTTGTCCTGAGCAGTGTTGGTCTCAATGACCTCGGCAATGTCGAGCTCACCGCAGCCACCCTCAGAACCCTCGCCACGGCAGTTGCAGCCGTACTGGTTGGCACGCACAACCTGCGCATTCAGCATCCAGATAGCGGGCAGGTTGGCCGTCGAGCCGGTCGGCATCTGCGCCTTGGTCACGAACATCTTCATGCCGCCGCCCCAGCCGTGGAAGCCCATGTCGTCGTAGTAGCCGAGGCATCCTTCCTCGTCGGCGCAGTTGGTGGCCGTCATGATGTTCACCTCGCAACCCGTGGACACGCACGGACCGCCGCCGGTGACCGACGTGTCCGAAGCATCAGCGAGCGAGCCGCCGAACATGGTGGACTCGGTGGCGGTGGCAGAGCCGTCGGCCGTCGCGTAGCCCTGAGGACTCGAGTCGGCGCCGGTGTAGTCAATGTTGAGGTTGTTCATGAAGACCATGTTGTCCTGTGTGCCGGCGGAGGCGTCATACGACGACAGCTTGGTCCAGTCGCTGCCGGACGAGCCGGAGAAGACGGCGACGTTGAAGAGGGTGAGAGGCCCACGGAAGACCATGGACACCTCCTCGCTCATGGGGCCGACAGGGTCCGTCAGAGACACGTCCTCGGTCGTGCACGAAGACATCGCCGTGACCTTGCCGTACGTGCCGGTGGCCGAGCCGGCGTCCGTGCCGCTGTACTCGAAGCTGGAGCTGATGGTGGCGCTCGAGAAATCGCCCGTCGAGCCGCTCGACGTCGTGTTCGTGCTGATCGACTCGCTCGACGTGCTGGTGATCGACGTGCTCGTTGACGTGCTGGTCGATGCAGAGGCAGAAGCGTCCGCGGTCACAACACCGGCACTGTAGTCAGCGTCCGACGCGACAGAAGCCTCCGTCGTGGCGGCAGGAGCTTCGGTCGTAGCAGCGGGGGCCTCAGTCGTGGCAACGAGGGCCTCAGTGGTGGCAACGGGAGCCTCAGTCGTGGCAACAGGGGCCTCAGTCGTGGCAACAGGGGCCTCAGTGGTGGCAACTGGGGCCTCAGTCGTGGCAACAGGGGCCTCAGTCGTGGCAACAGGGGCCTCAGTCGTGGCAACAGGGGCCTCAGTGGTGGCAACTTGGGCATCAGTCGTGGCAACAGGGGCCTCAGTCGTGGCAACTGGAGCCTCAGTGGTGGCAACAGGGGCATCAGTGGCGACCGTGGCGACCGAGGTAGTCGTGGTTGTGGTCGTGGTCGAGTTGGACGAGCCGTCCGGGCAGAAGGCCACCTCGATGGCAGTGGTGTCGGGGCAGTTGCGCAGCTTGGAGCTGTCGGTCGGGTACAGGTAGGCGCCCTCGCAGTCGGCGCTCTCGCAAGTGACGGCCGTGCACTCGGCGTTGACCGTCGCGTTGGCCGTGTCAGGCGTGATGCTCATAGCCACATTGTAGCCCGTCTTGCCCGATGTGGTGGCGCAGTCGGCGTAGCTCGTGCAGTTGCCGGCTCCAGGAGGCACGGCGCTGATGGCGTACCAGGCCTTTCCGCCGCTGATGGCGAACTCGGCCAGCGTGGCCTCGATGCTCGATCCGTTGCGGAACATGCCACTGAAGCCGTCGGCCAGCTCACGCGACGTCGAGCCGCTCGCGGCGATGGTCTCGGTCGAGTTGTTGTCGTACAGACTGATATCGTAGGCGCAGTCGTTGACGAATGACACGGAGGTGGCCATGGTCACAGCCACCTGGGCCGCGACGGCCAGAGAACCGCCAAGGGCGAGATACACGCGCACCATTCTAGGCCGGAGATTGGGGAGGTTGGGGAGGTTCCGGCGCTGCTGGTCGGTCGAGGTATTCACTGCTGAGCGTGAATGGGCTAAAAGCGAAGTGGTGAGTCTCGGCCGTGGCGCTATTGATAGGCAAGAGCCGCGACTTGCTCGGGCCGTGGCTCACATCCTTCTCTATCGTGAACGTGCGACGCCGATCTTAATAAAGACGAGCCATAGTTAGCTCGCTCGGTCTCACCGCGACTCGGGGCCAGCTGGACGATCCGGAGATATCAACGCTCGCGGCGTCGTCGAAAGCCTCTCCATGAGATCGACTCGTTGTCGTCGCGGGTTAATGCAGCGCTTCGTGAGCTACGTAGCGTCGCGCTAGTCGAAGGGCGAGGTTTGCTAATCTCTTGAACGCCTTGCACTTGTCCAGCGCAGCGCCAGCGGAGCAAGTCTCATGCCTGTCGCGGCATCGCGGCAACACCAAAAAAAGATTGTCGAGGAAAACGGTCAATCGAACGTGACGTGATCCCGCCAAGATGACATGCAGGGAACTTTATCAAAAAGGGCCACAAATCCATCACACATTATCAAAAAGGGCCACAAATCCATTACGCGCGTCACAAATTAATACCAAGAAGAAAAAGAGAAGAGTGGTGTGGTTTACACCAATCTCGATAATACGGTTGCAAAAAAGACTGGACGATAGTTCTCCACGACCGACGAGAGACGTGAAGTTGCTCCCGTAACTAGCGCTACAGCTCCATCTGGTGCGGGGACGCTGTACCATGGGGGCTCGACCGCGCCTGCGTTTAGCTCTACGTGGGGCGCCGTCGCGTCTTCCATCGCGAGCTTCCTCTCCTGTCCGTAACCTGAAGAATGCGGATTCAAACGAGTGCGGGCTCGCCAGAGTGATGGAACGAACGTGTCTTCCGGAATTTCGGTGCAAGCTCAATGCTGCGGCACGACCAGGATCCTCGTTTCATGAGCGAAGTGTTCACTCGCTTTCGCGATTCTCTGGGAAGTAGACAACGAGCCACGCTAGCCTATCGCCCTCAGGCGAACGGCCAACAGGAGCGCTCAGTCGAGCGTTGCCACTACGGACCGCATCCAGGATGACGAGATCGATCTGGACGAACATGACGTCTACTGTGCTTTTGTGATCACCATGTACGCCTTCTTGAGCATCGTCCTTGTCTTCGTGTCCAGGCTGAAGGAGGAGAGCAGGAATTGGTCAGCACGGGTGGCAGTAGCTGGGCTGACGGCTCTGCACCTGGATGAATTTGAGGTATCCAAGTCTTATCGGATCGAACATTTCAACTTCAACACCTGGTATCCTTCTTATGCCTATCTTTGGCCTTCAGCCTTGATGACAAACGAGTCAGTATAGCCCCTTGTGGCGTATACTCATGACTTTTGAGTCCGTATGATTAGAAGGATCCTAGTATCACCTAATCGCTTCGGATCTTCAACTTGCAATGTGTGGTAGCGATCGTATACTCGCTTGTACTCACACACTCAATGAGTATTTGAGTGAGTCGTCACACTTAAGTTCCTTACTCCCATCAGATTCCTCAATTTCTCAAATTGTGCTTGAGGTAGTGCCTTCGTGAGAGCATCTGCAACCATATCGTTTGTGTTGCAGTATTGCACAACAATTCGTTCCTTATCGTGTACTTCCCTAGCATACAAACCTTTGGTTTCAATGTGTTTTGTTGATGCATGGTTTGCTGGGTCTTTGATAATACTTATAGCCCCTTTGTTGTCGCACCAACACATAATCCTCTAGTAGAAACCACAGCCATTCGCTCTCTTTTACTCCTTCACTTGCAGCTATCAGTTCTGCCTGCGCAGTGTGAAGACTCACTGTGTCTTGCCTTGAACTTTTCCAAGTAATGCACGCATCAGCCATAATACTGACATACCCAGCTACAGACTTTCGATTTTCATTAGCATTCGCGAAGCTCGCGTCTGTGTATAGCTCATATGTTACTTCACTATTCTTTCCATCAAATACTAGGCCATACGTCGACGTTCCTTTCAGATATTTTAGTACTCTCTGGGCTGCCCTATAGTGACTTTTATTGTAACACGACAGAAACTTGCTTAATTCTCTGACTGCATTCGCATGTCAGGCCGTGTTCCACGAACCAGATACATAAGCGATCCTACAAGGCCTCTATAGTCAAATGGCTGTGCTGCTATTTGATCAGGCGTTAACTTCACTTCCTTTTCTAAAACCACACTTTTTGCCTGAGGAGTTGGCTCTGAGTTACAATCCTCCATATCAAACTTCCGTAACAAGTCCAGAATGTACTTGTGTTGTGACATACTGAGGATCTTTTGTGATCTGTCCCTCTTGATTTCCATCTTCAACATCTAGTGGATTTTACCAAGGTCTTTCATGGTGAATCTAGAAGACAGCTGTGCCTTCAACTTATTCATAAGCAACATGCTGCTTGATGCAATGGTGATATCATCCACATACACGCAGATCAGTACAACATGTGTTACTCCATTAACCTCCCACTTTCGACGGAACAAACAGTACTCCTTTTTGCGCCGACTAAATCCAAGTTGATCTAAGAACTTGTGTAAAAGTGCATACCATATGCGCGGTGCCTGCTTGAGGCCGTACATACTTTTTAACAGTTTGCACACGAGTCCCGCACTACCATGCCGAAACCCGTGCGGTTGCTGCATGTATATTTCCTCTCTCAATGAGCCATTAAGAAATGCGGTTGACACATCCATTTGGTGTACATGCAAGTCCTTGATAGTGGCAATAGCAAGGAGTAAACGGAGTGACTCATATCTAGCTACTGGTGAGAAAATCTCGGTGTAGTCCACCCCGTATATTTGCGTGTTACCCCGTACAAGTAGCCTCGCCTTAAATCTTTCCACTGTACCATCGGGGTTGTACTTCACGTCAAACACCCAATGGCACCCTAACAACTTGCTACCTTTCGGTAAGGACACAAGTTCCCATGTCTGGTTTGCAACTAATGCCTGATACTCCGTCTGAAACGCAGCCAATATGTTTTCACCGCCGTTTCCTCGATAGCCGATGTTAGAGCAGGAATTGGGGACACTGAATGCAGCCTGACGCAAGGCTTGGCAACACAGAAGCACGTTTGTGCATTCCAACGGCTCAGGGCCCTCAAGAGGCCCTCAAGAGACCCTCAACTGGCCACCTCACAAAAACGGCATCGAACAACCCCGATGAAGTCGCCCTAATTAACGAGTACGGAATCAGTGGGAGACTCCTCTTCCAGAGTGTCATACCTAGGTCGCGTCGGAAAAGGACACCAAACTCGAGGTTGCGGGATTATGCGGTCACAATTAATGTTGTGACAACGAAAAAAAACAATTTCAATTCCCAGGTCCCTCAAAGAGACACGAAGAGGCTCGTGTGCCCAACAGTGGGAGGGGGAAAATTGTGGGTGGGACCCCAATCAGTAATTGCAATATTTTTATTGGTTCATACGGATACGGTATTGGAATTTACCGAGCCCTTCTGATGATGCCCCTGCTGGAAGTGACATCGTCGGTGGTGAGTACGCTGCGGGATCGTGCCCAATAGATATCCTTAAGGCATTGCCGCTCTTTCACCCGACACCACGTCGGCTGTAGTGCAACGAGAGTTTGAGACTTTCATACTGCACTAACACATGTTCATTTCCCACAGATGCTTGTGTACATCACGCATACGCTTTTGTTGCGATGTCGATCTTGGAGGGAGACGATGAAGAGCTTGTGTTGAAAGGAGGAGAAAAGAATTGTGATTGACGGAGTTAAGTTGTCGGCTCCGGTGTGGGCAGCCATTCATGTCAACCTATTGAAATCGTTCACCATATATGAGAGAGTTGCGTACAGCACACAAACTACTGAATAGCATGCGTATTTTATATGACGGGATGTCCCGGCTTGGGATTGTTCCCTTCACAGCCTCTCTCAATCCCAAGTTGGGACGTGGAGGCGTGCGCGCGCGCAGCACCCAAGGCTGGCGTGCGCTGCGTTGTCTCGTACGTCAGCCTTGTCAGGTTTAGATATTGTTGAGTGGTAGAGGCGGTTTTTTACCGCGCCGCACCCCCAAATAGAGTGGAATGCTCCAAGTTTGTTTAATTATGCATATATCCTTTTTGGACATAGATACATATTCTATGCTGGATTTTGTATTCATATGCACACATTAATATGGACTGGAGCTCACAGTCGATGGGATACGTGTGCGACTGCGATTTAGCTAGCCTCGCATTCCTACATTGTCGCGTGTCCTAGCGCGTGCATTGTCGTGTGTACTGGCGCGTGCGATAGCGCATGTGGATGAATGGAGTTGCTGCTGGTGTTCATATCACCAATTTCCAAGCTGCCCCAAAGTCCGCTCACTACCGTCTCAAGACTTCTAAGGTATGCACGTTATGCTTTCTTAAGCCGTTTCCAACTACAGCAATGCAGTGCATTGAGCTGTTATTGAGTTCTGGTGCCCTGTCCGGTGCCACAGCCCAGCTAGGATGCAGGTTTCACCTGTGTCCGAAGATGTCTCGGACTCAATAATGGCTTAGTTGTGCTTATTTGATTGTACTTTATTTGATTATGTTGTACACACCTGAGACTAACTTTTATACGTTGCTTGAGCAGATGCCAAGAGTGTTTCGTCAATCTGTGCTCTGCCAGAACCAGGAGCATCTGCCTGACCGGGCATCTTTCTGTGGCATGTTCTCGGTGAACAATGCACTACAGCAGCGCGACTTTTTGAGTGCTGCTGCTTTGCGGCCCGTACTTCAAAGATTGAGGGCTCAACATCCCGACCAAGACCACGGTCATTTCCGTGACGGGGCATATTCGACACATGCCATGCACTTGGCTTTGCAGCAGCGTGGCAAGCAGTTGATCTATCTGAACAAGCGGTTCAGGTGCAAGTCTGACAAACTACTAAAACGTATCGTTCGTTCACGCAAGCCGGCCCTCATTATTATCGGACGCCGTCCAGGGAAACAAGTGGGCACATACCATTGTATTGCCCGGGCCCTTGTGGGCTCCAAACATTTCTTCATAGAGTCAGATAACTACATGTCCTTTCCAAATGATCTAGGGAAGTTGTGCTCCTACTTCGAGCACATTGACGGAGTGTACTCTATTGAGAATATTTAGGAGGGCAGTACGCAGTAATTGGTGCAATACGATTTTCGCTAATTTTGTTTTTGATTTATTTTAAAGTACATTTGATTTGTCGCCTTTTTATTTTGTGCTTGGCCATTCGATCTCATATTTCCTTTTCAGTGCAGAGTCCATTTCTAAGTTTTGTGAAAGTAGGCTTGCTCAGCGACTTAGTGAATATATCTGCTATCATTTTTTTGGTGTTGCAGTATTTTACCTCAAATTCTTTTCTGTCCACTTTTTCTTGAACGAAACAATAGCGAATGTGAATGTGCTTGCTTCTGCCGTGTAATTCCGGGTTGTATGAGAGTTTGATGCAACTTTGGTTGTCCTCATATATCGTGATGGCATTCGGGCTGATATGGTTCAGCTCCAACAGCAGTTGGTTTAGGAACATGAGTTCCTGTATGCAGTGGCACAGGGCTATGTATTCTGCCTCCGTGGTGGAGAGCACTACTGTGTGATGCTTCCTTGATTGCCAGGAAATTGGGCTTCCACACATGTATGCGATGTAGCCTCCAACAGACCTTGGACAATTTGCATAGTCTGCATCGGAATACGCCGCTAGGTAGCGTTGCAGGTTGTCCTGCTGCTCAACGTTTTGGATTCCGCCAAGGGTGATACCTAGATTGCGTGTACCATTGAGATATCGAAGGCCTCTCTTAACCGCATTCCAGTGTGCCTTGCCTGGGTTGGCTAGGAATTGAC
>KV733426.1:3958-15601 GCA_000500225.2 Phytophthora pinifolia
GCCTTGAAATTTGAGAACAGGCCGCGGTCTTCTAGTGCTTTGATTCCTTTCGAACGAGGACTCAGTGCTGGTGCAGCCGTTGGGTTGTCGGCAGCGTCGCTTGGTTCCAGGTCGAACCGCTCGTCATGCTGGTCCAACGCAGGCGCGTACCGCCGACTCGTTCTTCTGTGGGTTCCTTCAGCTGCAGAACGAGCTCCCGAGTCAGCAGAGTGATCTGCAGCCTCATCGCGTACATCGTTTGCAGCGAGATCACTACGCGAAGAGAGCACTGGGAAGTCGAGCTCGAAGCGGCGGAGTAGTTCACACAACGGGAAGGCTTCCGTCCACACGTTGATCTCGCCTTTCGACTGACCTGGCGCGTTTACAGGACAAGACCCCATGTACAGCATGTCCATCGTCAACGCGTATCCACCGTGGAAGGCGTGGAACGCGCGCTGTCGGTAGTAAACCGCGTCCAGCACGCGCTCCATGGCCATCCTCTCTTCTAGGAATCCACTCATGGCACTTGCGAGCTCCAGCTCGCCACCCGGCAGTTCGTTCTCGCTGCTGAAGAACACGTATCCCCATCTCTCGGGCCGGTGGATATCGATCACCCCCGTCGGCGCCCACACGATGTTGTCCTCCCGCTTGTCGGGCACTCTCTCGTACTGAAGCTGCTGCGTGTCCGGGTTCACCACTGTCTCCAGTTCGTACTGCACACGCGAGAAGTTGACGCGCCACACGTCGCCGGCGACGGTGCAGCCGCTTGTCACCGCAGGTCTCGACGCTCGGCCAGCGGACGACGGCGGTCTGGGCGTCGCCATCGACGCAGATCCAGGACGTGAAGCAGTACGGGCTCCAGGCTCCTCGATGCCTCCACGGAGGCGGAGTCTGTCGAACTGCTGGAGCTCCGCGAGCGACCAACTCATCTCCACGCACCAGCGGGCGCACTCGGTCTCGGGTGCATTGGTCCGTCCATCGACGAAGACGGCGGAGCGCAGCGACACGAGGTTGAAGGGGTTTTCGATACTGTAGCCATCTTTGTACGGCCGATGCAGCAGCAGCTCCCAGATCGTGTTGAGGCAGTTGACCTCGAGCTCGTAGTAGTGGTGGCGACTACCATCCGGATCAAAGAAGACCTCGAAGTCGTTCTCGTGGTACATGGTGCTGTTCTTGGCCGTGATGGTGCCCCAGATCTTGGGCTCCACCATCTCCGCCACCACGTACAGCGAGTCGTCGTCGTACATCATCTTGAACCTCGTGAGCGGGTGCTCCTTGGGTTGGCGCTCGACGCCCTCGATGTCCACGAAGGCGTCGGACCAGGGCACGTGCGCCCAGGCTTCCTTGTCCACACGACCGTCCAGTTGCATGGGCTCATAACCTGCTTCCACTTTCCGACGAAGACAGATGTACACCGGCGGCCGCAGCGAGTCCATGTACGCCCAGTCCTCGCCTTGAGACGCCATGACCATAAAGATACAGGACTGGGACTCGTCCGATCTATGAATGGTCGGAGACCGTCGACTCGACGGTCGACTGCCGGTCAACAAGGTTAGGATGCGTTCTCGTTCACAACTAGAGTATTAAGTTTGACAATCCACGACGAGAAGTGGGTACACTTCAGATTCAGCGCCAAGACAACCGAAAGGGCAAAAGTTCGGTGTTACAGCGCCGGGAAAAAAGTTTACGGAAGGAGGCAGATCGCGTCGACCGGTGTATGTACGGAACTTGAGGCTTTCGCCACCAACTCCTGTGTTCCCTCTCATGGGGAATCAGCTCCGTCGTGGCTCGTGACATCGCGTGCTCTCATTTGGGTGTAACTTCGTCCCCACCGAAGCTCCGGCCTGTCATTCCAGAATCTGCTGAAGACCTGACATCATGAAGTGGCCGCTGTTGCTGCTGCTGGCGGGGATAACCAACCGCGCGAATGCAGCCGAGGTGAGCGTCTGCGCCGACGCCACGTACGATCTGCCGGCCAGTCGTGGCGCGCTGTGTGCCGGTGCCGGTGACACGCCGACCGGCAGTGCCTGTCCCTTGAAGGGCGACGTGGCCGTCGCCGACTGCCGCGCGTACCTGCCGTCATTCACCAGCGGTCAATGTGTGGCGCCGGAGAACACCGAGTGCCGCGTGGTCTCGGGTGCCACGTGGGGCTGCGTGCTGCCGGCGGTCGGCTGCGGCCAGCCAGTACCGACGCCGACGCCGGTCTGTCCGACGTGGGAGGTGAAGAACGGCTCAGACGAGGCCGTGGCAATCGACACCAGCTCCCTGTTCGACGGCAACGACGACTACGATGAGAACTGGTTCGTGCAGACGTCGACCGTCAGGGATCTCTACGACTGCGGAGAGCGACCCACGGCCGCGCCGACAACCGACACACCGACGGCCGCACCAACGACCGAAGCGCCGGTGACTGCCGCTCCGACGACGGCTGCCCCAGTACCACAGACCACGACTCCAAGCACGCCTCTGCCGACAACTGCTACGCCGGAGCCCACAACTCCGTCACCTCCAACGACCGACGCGCCGGTGACGCCGGAGCCAACAACTCCGAGCCCGGAGACAGATCCTCCTGTGACCCCAACGCCGTGCCCGAGTACGGCCACTCCATCTCCAACGACTCTGTGTCCAGAGACTGATGCTCCTGTGACGCCCACGCCATGTCCGACCACGACGGAGCCTGTTACGCCTGGCCCGACCACTCCGTGCCCAGAGACGGATGTGCCTTTCACGACACCGTGTCCGACGACAGTCACTCATCTACCGACCACGCCATGTCCTCCCAATACGACCGAGCCCGCTATTCCACTTCCGCCAACGCCCACGCCTACCGAAGAAATGGACAAACCGATGCCGAACACGACTGTACCGGCACCGACGGAACCAGTCACCCCGTCGCCAACGTCGTCTTCGCCAATTCAGCAGACGCCGATCACAACGCAGCCCATGACAGCTTCGCCAACGACGGCTGCGTCGGTAACTTACACGCCAGCGACGTCTCCTGCACAGTACAGTGTTCCAGCCACGACCACCCCGACCGCTACTTCTGGCGCCTCACAGGCGTATCAGGACGTCTCTTACATGGCGACGACGACAGCCACAGACGACGCTGGTTCCAGTACCGGCGGTAGCTCCACTGGCACTGCTTGGATCGCGGGTGCTGTCGCTGTTGCAGCCGTTGCGGCCATCGCTGGCTTCGTCTTGATCAAGAAGAGGAACCACCGAGAGCGTCGCCAGAGCGATGACTTCGCTGTCGTCACGCCAGTCGACACGAAACGCCACTCCTTCGAGCTGATCGAAAGCTGAGAGCATACATACACAATATAAAAAAATAATAAAGCAGAAAAACAACGAGATATAAGAACCAACAGCAAAATCGTATAACTACAATTCATAAAATCGCATCGCTTCATGACATTTCGGATACCATACATCAATTTTTCATGGTGAGAGAATAATTTCTTCGTTCTCGGGGTGAGTCAAACTGCTGGGTTCATCGTCGACAACTTGATACTCCGGGTTGTCCTCGCTGAGCCGCTTCCCTTGCAGCAAGCTATCGATGACCCACAGCGCCGTCACGACGTGCAATCCCCGCCTGGTGGCCTTGACGTATTTTATCCCAATCGGTTTTTTACAAATCAGGTGCGTATTCTGGTTGCTGAGCTTCCTCGTCACAAGCGCACCGGCAAGTCGGAGAAGCTCGCTGACCACGAGCTGTTCAACGTCAACATAGACCGACGTGGAGGCTACTACGCCCTTGAAGCCGAGCAGAGGCACAGGCGAACGGAAGAGTGGACGCGGCTGATTGCTGATGATCCCGAAAAGCTCATGAGAAGAGTACGAGAGCTTCGTCCTGGCGGCCAGCGAGCAGTTTACCCACAAATCGCTCACGAACTGCAGCATTCGTTGGCGCGACTTGTTGCTGCCATCTCGCGCTCGTTTCCGAGGTTCCGGGGCTTCGTCAGCTTCTTGTTCGTGGGAAGTTCGGATTTTCCGTTGGATATTATGAATCCGATTTTGCATCTCGAGCGCTTCGTCCTCGTCCACCACTGCGCCCGAGCACATGACGACATGACTGACGAACGAAAACTGCTCGGGCTCGACGTGTGGCAAGTCAATGGCAGCAAGTGCGATCGCCTCCGCTCCTCCACATTCCCCCCGGATCTTCTCGAGCATTGGCTCGATCATGAATTTGTCGTCCGCATCGCGACACAGCAGCAAGAACGAGTAGCCCTCGAAGATGTGCCTTCTCTTCGTCGCCAGAGCCTTCGCGGGGGGCGCCAAGATGCTGTTCCCGTCGCCATTCTCCAGCAAATCCTCGGACAGTGTGACGGGGTCTGAGCTCGTTTCATCGGCTACCGGCAGCGTGCTAGCTCCAGTCCTTGGCGCAGGCTCCGGGGAGCGTACATCCAACTCGACTGGGTAGAGCTGCTCCGGCTGTAGCTCGAGACCTCGAACGCAGTCAATCAGCCAGCTCACCGACACGAAATGCACCTCGCCCGCGGCGTTCGCAGAGCTCACACGCGACCGCAGCGACTCCAGCGTCTGCCTGTCCGACAGCGACGCGCTTACGACGACGTGCGTCACGTGGCGTGTCACTACATGGTGATAGATCGTCCCCATGCCCGTCCGTATCAAGCGCTGCAGCAGCGAAGTCATCTGCGGCGGAAAGCCGAGCAGATACAGGACGCAGCCGTCGAGCAAGTCCATCCAGTCCTCTTCCTCGGCGACGTCGTCGACCGCAAGCCCAGCCTCATGTCCACGCTCTCTTCGGTGATACCTGCTCACAATCTCTGGCAGCGAAGCCACCAGCTCTTCGGCGTCTTTCCGCTGATTCAACGCGATGGAAGTGGACTGCAGACTCAGATCCAGAGCCTCCGGCCGCAGGGCGAACTCCTCCTCCTCTACGACCATCTGGCGCTCCAAACAAGCGTAGAGCCAACCGAGATGAACCACCGGGATGTCATTAGCCACCGCCGCCTCATACTTGGCTCCTTCAGGGTGCTGTAAACCATAAAAAAACGCATATCTTCCGTCAGAAACTTCATATCTCGCGTTACCGCATTGAATTGTACTGACCTGTGCGATGAGCACACTGGTGAAGCCCAGCTCCAGCCTCCCGTCGTACTGAGCACCTTGGGCCGTGGCCATTTGCTCCACCGACTCCTTCTCTTCAGTTGAGAGGCCCGTGGTGCAAATACCCAGCCCTTCCAGCAGCCTCAGGCCAAAGTCCTTCACCTCCAGTAGTTTCTGAGCCCTGAAGCTGTCAAATACCCAGCGGGGCGACGCTACGGGCAGTTCATGGGCCACAGCAGCCTGCCAGAAAAGTGATACAGTTAGTTATCAGAAATGGAGTTAATTGTGGTTGTTTGGGGCCATACTCGGTGCTTTCGAGAGCCCACCGACTCCGCAATCAAGTGGGTAGTGGTATTGGGGTCTAAATCGTCCTGGAACTGGCCGCCGCAGGCCACGGCGATCTTGCGGACTTGCTCCTGTATAAAATCGAATATAGCGGGATAGAAACAGAGCTAGAGATTGAGACGTAGATCATTTTGTAGAGCAGATAAAGACGGAGAGAATGAGTACCTTGACGTCGAGCTCCAGCCCCGTGGAGCATAGACACAGCCCGGCAAACATGCGCGCTTGCTCGCCCATTTTCGACTTGCTTTTCGAGACAGCAACTGCAATATATGGTGTGTCTACACTAATTTGCGTAAGTGGTGTGGCACAAGGTCCACATGGCTACATCTGAAAATACACTTCAACTTGTAACGGAAGGACGCGCCGTACTTGACCTCTTTGCCATTTCCCTGCACTCGGCCTCTTCCTCGCTCGATTCTCGCCGTTTACTTCGCCCACAATGGCTCAGCAAGGCGCGACGCTGCAGAACTACAACAATGAGCTGGTCAAGTGCATCGAGGACCTGCGCGAGAAGCGCGAGGAGGTCAACCGCGCCATGCTCAAGGAGGAGGAGGAGAAGGCCAAGATCCAGAAGGACCTGACGATCCTCACCGACCGACTCAGCAAGATCAACGAGGCGCTGGCCAGGAAAACGCAGGCGCGCAACGAGTACGACCGCACCATCCAGGAGACCGAGGCCGCCTACATGAAGATCCTCGAGAGCTCGCAGACGCTGCTGCACGTGCTCAAGCGCGAAACGGTGCAGCTCACCAAGAAGAAGCAGACGTCATCATAGATCTCCAGACCATCCTACATCGAGCTGACTCCGTGGATATAACCTATATGCAAAGCACCTCACTCTTCCATTTGTTCTTCCTTTAACCGGTTTATCTGTGACGCAGCTCCTTGGCCGCAGTGTCCATGACCATCGCCTGGCGACGGCCCTTGCCGCGGCGTTCACGGCCGAAGCAGAGCGAGACGTCGGCTTCCCCGTCGGCTGCGGCATTACAGAGCACGTCAAAGCACAGCTCGGCCTTGCGCAGCTGGTGGAGCAGCAGAAATTGCTCGCTGCCCTTGGGGGTTAACTCATCGTAGTAGGCGTTCACCTCGATCTCAATTTCCTACAAAACGAATATAGAGGGTTAATCATCGGGACAATAAGGGTTAATGCGGCTTTGAACGCACCTTGAGCTGGTTCTCGTACACGGGCAGCTTGTCCTTCTCCATCGCCTTGGTGTTGGACGGCATGCGCGGTTGGAAGAGGAAGCGTGGCGCACGCACCGGGTACTCGGGCGAGATCTCGACGACTGCGGACACGCTCGTCTGGCCATTCTTGAAGCTCGCACGGTAGTAGCGACAACCCGTCGTAGGGAGGTGGCACTGGGCCCGCGGGCGTGTCCAAGCAACAGCGCTGTCTCGGAAGAGCTGGAAGAGGTCTGGTGTCGGCGGCGGGATCTCCTTCCACTCCTCCAAATGCGTCTTCACTTCGTGCGGGAACAGGTGACGCGCCAGCGGGTGCACAAAGTGCGCGCCGTCGTCTCCAGCCCGATGCGAAGCACTCGGGCATTTGCTGAGCTGGTCCAAGTGCTTCTTGAGCACCGCTGTCGCCACGAAGCGCTTGACGAGCTGGCTCATCACATTCCGCACCGACGGCTCCGGTCGACGCCCAGGCTTGTCCTCATCCATGTCCGACGGGGCTGGGCGCTTCAGAGGGTCCAGACCGCAGATCCACTGCGCCCAGTAATACGGGCGGCACGAAGCGTTGGCCGGGAACTCGACTTCAGTGCGCTCTTCACTGTCTTCTTGGAAGGCGTAGTTTACCGCCAAGCGCGGGACAGTGAGGCCATCGTCGCCTGGGAACAGATTCATGAGGATACTGCGCTGGTAGTTGCCGTGGAGGCAGCTAGCGGGGACCGTCTTTACGACCTCAGCCGTGACGATCTTGGCCACAGGGAAGTACTGGAACATGAGCGTGAAAGACCCCGAGACACTAGCAGTTGCAGCGCCGCTCTTGTCAGCATCCAGAGGAGCCTCGACGGCGACAGTCAGCTCAAGAGCCTTCGCGTGCGGCTTCCACAAGTTCAGAGCAGGCACAGAGTCCGTGCTCTCGTCCTCCTGGGTGGCGTGCTTCGAGTCCGAGCCGTCGTCCTTGCTTTCCTCACCCGCATGTGGGCGCAGTTCAAGCAGCTTCTCCGACGTATGCGAAGCCACCACAATCTCCCCGCTCTCGGGTTCCTGAGCGGCTGATCCCGCGACACGCTTCTCTGACGGCGAACGGGACGGCGCGCGACTGCGTGGGGGCTGCACACCAGCCGAAGGGGAGCGCGACGGCGCTTTGAGTCTCTTCAGCGCGTGTTCCTGTCCATCCAGCGCAGCCGGAAAGCCGCGCTTCCTGAAGGCCCCACCGTGCTTCAGCCCGAGTGAGGCCACGATCTGCAGCGTCAAGTGCTTGCCAGCTTCCCCACTGGCGGTCTGGTAGGCCTCCAGCTCGCAGTAGAGCGCATACAGCGGCGTGGCCAGCTCGGTTCCAGCCGCCTGGTGCCTGTTTCGCTGCGCCGTCACAGGCTCCCCCATGTATTGTTGCAGGCCTGTCGTAGCAGCCTCAATACCTGCCAAATGATCCGGCAGAGCGTTCAAAAAGGCCTGCTTGGTCTCCGTGGCGTCCTCCACCTTGGCGATCTGGAGCTTCATGTCCTTGAGCTGAGCCTGCAGCTTCTTGCGAGCATGAAGCTCTTGTGTGAGCTGGTCCAGGTGCCGGCGGTGCGTGTCCGCGTCCTCCTGGATGGGCAGGTCTCCGTCCGCGAAGTCGATCTTGTCCATCTCCTTGGTGCTGTAGCCTCGGCAGCGGCGGATCTCGCGCAGTAGATGGTCCTTCTCGTACAGCAAGTTCTGCAGCTGCAGCTGATGCGCCTCGGCCACGTTCTTCTGCTCCTGGACGCGCGCCCGGCGGCTATCTGCCTCCAAAAAGGTCTCCCTAAGGTTTGCCTTCATGGCTCCGAGCTGCAGCAGGATGTGCCAGCGACGCTGCTTCAGACGCTTCTCGTCCGTCGGATTCCCACGCTTCTCATACAGCGCCTTCATGTCCTCGCGGAGCGCCTGGCACGTCGCCTGAAGGCGCTTAAGCGCCGCTCCCTCAATCTCCATGGTCATAGCAGTCTGGAGGGCGTCAAGCAACTTTGCCACGTTAAGTTGTATTTGGTGTGCCACACGTAATTGAATGTGTGACACATGACGCAACGAATGGCCTCACCGCCGCACATCAAGATAACGTGTCGTCATGCTGCGCCGTGCCCTCCGCCGCTCCCGCGCCACCTTGCGCCCGCAGGCCACGCGCGCCTTCTCCAAGAAGGTGGACGCGTCGCACCAAGTGCTGCGCCCCATCCACTTCGAGCACGACGAGGACGTACGTTGAATACTGGCGATAACGCGTCGATCACAGGCTAACGTTTGGCTGCGTTCAGGACACCGTTGAGCGGCCGTTCCGCATCGTCGGCGTGCGTGACGTGGAAATTCAGGACTGGGAATACCCGCAGCGCGTGGAGACGGACTACAAGAACAAGAACCGCGTGCTGCGCAACCGCTTCGGCTCCCCCAACTTCATCAGTCTGTGGGTGGACAAGTTGGGCGAGGTGGAGGGCTACCTCAAAAAGGAGAAGGTGCCATTCACGAGCGAGGGCGTCGTCAAGGGCCCCGAGGGCCACGATGTGATGGTCATCCCGCCCAGCGAGGACGGCAGCAGCATCGAGGTCTTCAACTTGTGCGACAACCCCACCATGGTGGAGCTCGTGCAGGCCACCCCCGAGGTCATCAAGGAGTTCGACGAGGACAACAAGTAGATCCGCAATGCCGCTCGTGTTAGAGGAGAAAGACCGGAGCCAGGATAGCTGCTGGACGTACTGGAGAAAGGTTAATGTGGCTAGGATAGACAAGTGAGGAGCACAGTACTGGAGAAAGAAAGGTTAATGTGGCTGCTCGGCTTTAATACATAGTATTTGGTTCGGTCTCTTTTTGATAAAAAGCTATGCTAACACTGGTCTGTCCGGCCCGAAGCACGAAGAGGCTCCAGTCGACAGCCTTGGGAATTTCTCTACTCGCTTGCTCGCTCTACTCCTTGAGCCACGGATGTTCCAACGCGTCGGCGGCTGTGATCCGTTTCTCGGGGTTCCGCACCAGCAGCGCCTCGATGAATCGCTTGAGGTCCTCGGACGCGCCGCTCCACGCCTCCTCCGAGAAGAAGACCTTCTTGACGCCCTCTGCCGTCGGAAGGAACACCGGCGCACAGCCGCTCGCCAGCACGTACGTCACCACCCCCACGCTCCACAGATCGGCCTCCGTGCCGTAGCCCTTGCCGCTCATAACCTCCGGCGCGATGTAGTCGCGCGTCCCGCACTTGGTGTGTGCTCGAGCCATCCGGTTGCGCACCATGTCGGTGGCCGACGGCAGGGCCGACGCGTTGGAGCCCGGTGCAGCGTCATGGAGGTTGGCGACTTCCGACAGGCTTTCGTGGGGCGTGAGCACGTTGTCATGATGGCTGTCGAGTTTCCGCGCGATGCCGAAGTCCGAGAGCTTGATGTCGCTCACGTCTTGGCTCATGGGGGGTAGCAGGATGTTCTCCGGCTTGATGTCGCGGTGCACGATGCATTGAGCGTGCAGGAACGCGACGGTACGCACGAGCTTCCGGATAAGCGAGCGCGTGGTGGCCTCGGGCAGCGGCCCGTTCCGGTCGATAAACTCGAAAAGCTCCTGGCCGCAGAGCTCCATGACCAGGAAGAGGCTGTCGCTCGTCTCGAACAGCTCCAGGAGCCGCACCACGCCGTCGTGGCGCAGGCCGTACATAATCTCCAGCTCGCGCTTGAGGAAGCGCACCTCGATCATCTGCCGCTTGTCGATGATCTTGACGGCGAACGGCTCGCCCGTCGCCCGGTTCGTACACCGCTTGACCACCGAGTACTTGCCCGATCCCAGCACAGAGCCGACGCTAAACTTGGCGTGGAAGTCGTGCGCCACGGGCACGTCGTCCAGCAGCTTCTCGATCGAGAAGAGCTGCGTCGGCGTCTGGGCGTTCAAGCTCGGGTCCAGGTCCTTGGAAAGCGACAGCGACATCCGCGCTGACTGGCCCGCTGGCGGCGTGTCCTTCTCCTTGATCGACTGCAGGAAGATGGGCGGACTGGACAGCGCGTCGCCGTCAAACATGAGCGACGGGCGTCCTCCGTCGGTCGTCGCACAACTAGCCGCGTGGTCATTCGACGGTTGCTCGGACTCTGCGGTAGCTCGTACACAGGGGTTTTGGCCCCCGACGAGAAAAGGGTCACTAAAGTGGGGGGAGTGCATGTCCATGGAGGAGAAGTCCACGGACAAGTTCTCCAGCGCCGCGTTCTTCCTCTTGGCGGCAGGTCCGCGCAGCACACGGCGCACAAGGGCCAGGTTGCGGTGCACGACGAACTGTTCCATCGCATCGACCACCTGCTCGTCGCCAACGAGCAGCATGTCTTCAATGAGCTCCCTCTCGCGAGGAGACACGTCCATTTTGGCCAAGTCGGACGCGTAGCGGTGGATTCGCTCGACGTTGTTGGTCACGGACTTGGCGCGGCCCTTGCGCTTGAGCCCCATCGGGGAGCTGGACGGACTCACGTCCACGGGCGAGTGGGTTGCCAGCACGGGCGTGAGGCAGCCCTGCTCCACGAGCGTGCGTAGCTCCTCGCAGGGCTTGTAGACCAGCACCTCCCCGTCCTGCAGGTCGGTGAGGCTTTTCACAGGCGTCTCCATGTTGCGTCGTCTTGTGAGGAGGCTCGAGTTGGCGGCGAAGGCGGCGAAGGACTTGCCAAAGGCCAATTCATGGAACTTGACGATCAGCTCCTTTGGGGAGCGCAGCGCCGGCGTCACGTCGATAGCCACCGTGCCGGAGCGGTCCTTCATGCGCACGTAGACAGTCTGGAGGCTCGGATGCACCTGGATGGAGAGCGGCATCATGGCGACGTCGGGCATGTGGGGAACGCACTTGTAACGTCGGCTTCGGTACTCGCTGGTAACTTTCCACTATGAAAAGTCGACGAGTGGCTTGGTGGCAAAAGCCGAAGTGACTGTGACTTTTACCTGCGCTCAACTTACACTGAATTTCAGTATGGCACCAGCCGTTTGATGCACAGACAGCCTACACCTAGCTGGACACCATTTTGCCCTGAAACCCACAGCAAACAGCAGGACGTATAAACCATTGTTATGGCCACCGAAAGCCTGCAGATCCAGCCGCAGACATCAAGCGGCCGT
>KV733431.1:0-15174 GCA_000500225.2 Phytophthora pinifolia
GCTGAAACTACATGTCGGTGAACTCGTAGTTGACGGGGCTGAGCATCGCGTCCTCGGGCGACCGCAGAGACGACTCTTTGCCTGCTTGGGACGTGAAGGTGTCGCTTGAAGCGAGCGCTTTTGTGAGCTGGTACGCTGAGGCTGGCGATAGAGACGCACTGGCGGCGGGCTTTTCGTCCAGCGCGGCCAGCACTCGGGAATCGAGCTCCGCGTCTTCCAGTAGCTGGGAACTGGAGGAACATCTAGACATGTTCCCGACCGGCTCCTCGAATTGTGCGACGTCCATGGTGGCTGCAGTGTAGAACCTGCTCCGCTTGCTCTCGATCGGGCGGACACACGGCCTCGCATTCGAGAGAGCGGTCTGTAGTGGCCCTGGAGGAGGAGCCGAGGCTCCTGCATTCCGGTGCGAAGCAGGCGCCGATGACACGGAAGCTGAGGCTCCCCACATCGCAGTCGTCCCGGGTTCGTCGCAGTTGCCCATGCGGATCTTGTCATAAAACGCGGCAGCAGCAGGCTCACGCTGACGGGCCCTTGTCACCAAGGTGGGGCGGAACGGGTGGGACTTGTTGAACTCGCGCTGCTGCTGCTTACGAAGCTGCTCCTTGCGTTCCAGGTAGTGGTCGTAGTACTGGTTGAGCGCGTCAAAGACCTTGGCGCTTGCCACGCGACCGTGTTTCGTGGCAATGTCGCGCGAGTTCTTGTCGATCGACGGGTGGAACGTCAGCTCTTTCTTCTCAGCAGCGGCAAGAGCTGCTTCACGGTCAGGGTCCGAGTGCTGCTGCTGGCGACGAGGCCGCCCCCCTCGGTCCGTGTCAAGATGCTCGGCTAGGAACATGATCTGCGAGTACGTGACGCCAGCGACTTCGCGCACAAGGCGGTCCATGTACTTGGAGAAGGCGTCACGCGAGATTGGCCCGTGGTTGGCGTACTCAAACACGATCGCTATCACACGCGATATCTCCGCTGGCAATGCTGAGAGCGGCACCTGGCTTGGCGTCACGCTCTCGCTGCATTCCCTCTGCTGAGCTTGAGGCTCGAGCTCTGGCAGCGAAGCTTCTACCGCTGACGCTGGCTGTCGGGACAAGGTGAGGAGCGCCTCGAAGATTCGCGAGCAAGTATCCGCTTTTCTCCTCTCGAGAGCCTGGCGTGAAGCTTCCGAGACGAACGTTTGCTGGCATTTCTGCTTGATTTCACGCTGGTCCTTCTCGCGCAGCCGACGATGATACTCTTGTTGTTCACGGTGCGCCGCGTGCAAGAAGTCTCCGATCGGAAGCCCTTGCTTGTTGCGCGAGAAAGCCGGCGCACGTCCGATCTCCGGCTTGAACAACTCTTTGCCCGTGTGAGGATCGCGATCGGGGGCGTATTTGTCGTGCAGGGCCACGCGCTTGCGTTCGAGCTCCTGGTACTTGTCGACGGCCAGGCGCTCCACGAAATCGCTCGGGGACTTGTCCGGCGCAACCCACAGCGCGTTCACGCCGATGTCAGGCTTGAACGGGAACTGCTTGAAGTACTCCTCCTCTCGTTCCTCCCGCTGCGCACGAGTCTGGAACGCGTTTTCATACAATGCCAGATGCGGGTCACGCGGCCGTCGTGTTTCCCCATGTACAGCCGCTGCTGCAGCCGCCGTCTCGAGCTTCTCACGCACAATCTCCTCGGACACATTGTTGATTGTCGGCCGAAAGGGACACGTCTGCTGGAACTCGTCCTGGATGGCTTGTTGGTGACGCTGGCGTCGTTGGCTTGCCACGCGGGACGACTTCTCCTTGTTCGCACTCACGGCTTTCATGACACCGGCTGAGGTCGTGAGCAGCGTCGGCTGGAAAAGCCGCTCGGGCTTTGGCTGGCCGCAAAGAACCTCCGGATGCGACTCCAGAAAACTGAAGGAGCTGTTGACGCTGCTTGCCGTTTCCCGACGCGCTGAGCTCGACGATGCTGGCGACCTCGCTCCTCGACGGGCATGGCAAACTAGCGCCACGAGATTCTGGCACCGAGAATCGGTGTACTGGTTCACGTACGCACATTTCGGACACATCCAGTCTTGCTGTTCCTCGCGCTCGGCCTGGCGGCGTTCATGGCGCTGCATCTTCTTGGAAAGATCCGACAAGGCTTCGTCATGGAGCCGCTCCCCGATGTGCGCGTAGCCCCCGTTCGTGCGATTCGCCACAAGCTCCCGAGACTTGGCCGCCATCAACTCCACGTGACGCATCCGCTCCTCTTCCCGGGCCTTTTCCACTTCCTTCGCTTTCTGCGCGCGCTGAATCCACTTGTCTTTCGACTCGGCGAGTGCATGGAGGCGCTCGTAGACAGGAGCGTCAGCCAGAATGGGTTTCTTTTTCGACGTACTGCTGCGACTGCTGTGGATCAACGTGGTAAACGCTGGTGCTGCTGAACAAGCCGACAAACGTTCGGTGGCGCGTGTGTACTCTGTCGCCTGCAAGCTGTGCGACGGATGCGGATCAGTCGACACAGCTCGACGAGATCCTGCACCTTCCGGGTCAACCTTCCCACTGTGCTGAGAGTAATGGCCATACCGAGCCATGAGATTGTTGTAGCTGTACTCGCGAGTATGTTCACGCTCATGCACTTGCGGTGGCTCGGCTTGTCCTGGTTGTAGGCTCGCGAAACTCGTCGGTTCTGTCGCTTTCGGCTGGAGCGTTGAAGGATTCGAGTTGGAACCGGCAAACCCATCAGCTACGGACTCGCGTGCCCAGTCATTGTCAACAGTCTGCTCTCCTGGGACGATCTCCTTCGGATCCGTTTCCGCAAAAGCATCGAGCTGTCCCTGGATAAGGCCCCTCAGCTTGGGCACCGCGTCAGGTTTCAGCGCGTGCTTCTTGGCAAAAGCTGAAGCCAAAACGTCCGGACTGTCGCCTTCGTGAATCTCAATCGTCTCAGTGCGGCCGTCTCCGATGATGACTTCCATCATTACCAACAGATCTCCTCGATCGCATTGCGCGCTATCGTTTGAAGCCGTATCTTGAGCAGCTCGTTCTTGCTCATGGTAAACCATAACGAGGTCATCTGCACGGTTCAGCAGCCTGTCGACGTCATCTTCGCCTCCTGGAAACAGTATTGAGGTGGCGGGCTCACTGCTTCCGGCCGCAGGCACTGGTCCGTACGTTGCCGCAGACTGTAGATCGCTTTGGAATTGCTCGCGGCGGCCAAGCGCCTGCTGTACTCGCGCGGCAGCTGAATCAACAGCAAACCGAATCTCGTCCTCGATCTGCTGAGGCGAGCGTACTGACGTTTTCGTCATTGAGGCAGCAGGCGACAGCACGATCTGCTCATGAAGCCAATCTGGAAGATCATCGTCATCGCCATCGTTTTCTTCAGCTGCTAGTTGCGAGTGATGGCTCGGGCTTGCAGGGGAGTCCGTCGCTGATGGAACATCCAAGCTGAATTGGGCCAATGCGTCTTGACGAGACACACTATTCAGTGAGGGAGGATCACTTGCCTGACTGTGAAGTTCCTCGAACCCAGCAGCGGGCGGTCGACGCAGCAGAGGCGAGCTTGATGCCATCGACGAGGAAGACGGCGTTGGCGAGTTCTCGTCATTGGAGCAGACCGGAGAATATGATGATCCGTCACTGTCGTCGTCGCTAAAGTGCCCGGAGCCGCCTTTGATGTCCAAAATCAATGCAACATCGACTTCAGTAGCTGGATCTTGCGGGACGCTAACCTCTGCGGAACTCATCGCTTCCTGCTGCTGTGCTTCTTGCTGTTGCGTCCGCAGTTCGCTCCAGTATCCAGGCAAGTCGTTCTGCCCGTTCAGTGACGGAAACGACGACGCTTTTCGTGGAGACTTGGTGGGGCTATTCGCCTGTATCAAACACACGAACCATTGTTAGCATGAGCTCGATATCCATAGCACCGTGCACATTCGCTCACCTGCCCAATCTCTTCCATCGCTTGACGTGAGAATGAGTACCGCCGCTGCATACTCGGCGTCGAGTTACTGTATGGATGCTGCCGCGATGGAGCTGTCGCCGATTCATCCATCTTGAAGACTGCTCGGGTTACCTGTGAGTTCGAATGCGGAGAACTGCAGCAGTCAGGAGGAAGCTTCGCATCGCCCAGTTTGGCTTGCCCGGTGGGAGAAATAGCCGTGAAACGACTTGCTTCCTGCAGAGACAGGGTGCTCACTCCCATTTACGCATGCCCCACCCCATCTCCAGCATACAGTAACCTTGCGAAATGTGCCTTCAAATACTCCAGTGCCGTCGCTTGACTGAATTCTAACCGCGAAATCATTTTGCCTCACTACGTTACCACTTCGTCCAGCTCATTGCACAGACAGCGCGCTTAGCTGCTTCTTCCAGATCAGAGCGCAATTGGCAAGGAAGCCCTGCATGGCTTCCCGTTCCGCTTGAGCCTCTTCGCGCTGCTCCGAGAAATCAACCACTGTGCCGTCATCGAGCTCCAAGTCGCGGAACATGGGCAAGCTGTCGGGTGAGGGGGGCCCTTTCTTTGATGCGCGGGCCTTCGGAGAGGCCTTAGTAGGCTGTTGTGACTCTCGTTTCTGCCGCTTGGTGCTTCGTACCGAGTCTTGTTTTTCTTGACGCTTCTCATGATTCTCTTTTCGTTTCGCCGATACATCCGAGCGCTTGGCGCTCCGCGGCTGCTCTTGCTTACAGCCATTCCGTTCAATAGTCTCCACTGTAGTAGCTGGGCCATTGGCACTGGTCTTGTCTTCGCTACTGGCGGAAGCTTTTCGTTTCGGGGCCGGTCTTTCCAGTTGACGCGCCGGCGCGGGTTTGGCTATGGGCGCTTTCTTGTCAATGGGGGCCTTCTTCTTCTTGCCACTCGGCGCCTTTTTCTTCTTCTTGTCACCACTTTTCTTCATAGCAGTCGGCAATGGCGCCACAAGCGGCCTGGCTTCTGCTGGCACTGGCAATAGCGTGAACGTAGCCTCCTCCGTCTTGCCTAGCATGTCTTCAAACAAATGCATGTCGCCATCCCAGCTCTTGGCACCCTCCTCCTTCTTCGTGACGGCTACACCAACAACACAGCATCAGTTTGCTGCACTCAGTACATCCTCCAGCCCTCAGTCGACCAACTCACGGGCGTAGTGGCCATGGGACGTAATGCTCATGGGGTCCGTCCAAAGATCGTAGTTCTTGCTCCAGCCCACGAAGTGCACCCGGATCTTCTGCGTGGTCAGATTGCACCGGATGATCCTGGCCTCCGCCCACAGCATCTTCTTGTCCAGAGCGTCGACGTAGTAGCCCACGCACTTCGCCGTCTCCCTCTTGGGTTTGGGCTTGGGCTTCCTGTCGCGGTTCCTGTCTCGGCGTCGCCCGCTTTTGGAAGACTTCGTCGGGACCGGAGCTTCTACTGATGTTTTATCCTTGTCAGTGGCTGGCACAGAGCCGATTTTTGCGGGCGAGGCAGCCATATGGGCCCCAGTAGACGGCGTCATGCGCAGCTTGGGGACTGTCTCGTGGATGGAGCCGCTGTGGCGTAAATATTGACGTACAGAGCGTCAGATTAGGATAGATACTGGGTGAAGGAGACGACTAGATAATGCGGGGTACCTGGGGTTTGCTGGAGTCGAGGAAGGGGCGGGCGGAAGGCTCGCGGCCATGACAAGCTTGGACCTCTTCGTACTCTCCGCTCGGCGCGAAAACTGAGCTATAAAAAAACAAAGACCTGTTGAAAGGCATAAAGAACCTAGCGAAATGCTGTAACGTGGTTTTGTTTACAGGTTGAAGTTGTTTTTGGTCTATTGACCTCTTGGAGGTCATCATGATACTAGAGCGAGGTGGCAGTCGCATTGGAGGCGAGTTTCGCTTCCTCTACAGCGGAAATGTGGATGTGTGCGGTGTCGATGTCACTTTCTCCTTCTCCTTTCATGCGCTGGGATGGCCGGGGTAGCAAGGCAAAGCGATACTGAACGCGAACATTGTCGATGACCTGAAAGTTCACGTAGTCTGGGGACGTCCAGCGGCGGGTCTGGTACTTGCTGCGAACATCGACTTGTAAGACCTCTTCGATGGCAGCGACGAACATTTCGGGCGCGCCACGGTAGTGGACGGACGTCTGGGAGAGCTTATGGATGGCCGATATCAAGTCGCAAGACTCCCAGTCGATCCTGGATGAGGCATCGTTAGTCGGGCTGGCATTGTATCCGTATATAAGGAAATATGGCATCTTTACGTACTCAATAGGCGGTTGTGGCGTTGATACCCACTTCGCTGAGAGTGCATCAGGAAGGCTGTCATATGCTACGCGAAAGTATCAGTACTTGCAGGCTTGACGATACGAAAACACTCACGCTTCTTACCCGAAATGTACGGCTTAATGTCGAGCACTGGAGTCTCGTCAAGCAAGTCAATCCCCGAAAGATACACCGTGCGCTTGCGCATATCAACGTGCTCAATCTTGGCCAGCGTGATGCCAATGGGGTTGGGCCGGTGCGGGGATCGGGTGCAAAAGATGCCCACCCGCTCCTTCAGCATAGGCGGAGAGATCTTCGCCTATTAGCAGCATTAGTAAAATATTTATCATTCGTCGATACCAATTCCCCATGCTTACCCGAAACGTGTGGCGATGGCTGTCCGATCGGAGACCTTCGTGCGCTCGAGCATTCTTGCCGTTCGTGTTTTGATGAAACACGAAGGCGATCCAAACGTGGCTAAAGTTCTCCAACCCAACCAAAGTGTCCGGCGAGATATTGCGCTGAAAGGTAATCTTCGCCCTAGTCGACGGTGCGAGCGAACCTTGGCGCGGCGTGCCTGCACTCATCAAGTCACGTAACATTAGCTCGATATCCCAAGCAAAACCTTAAATCACCTACAGTACCGGTACCTAAGCACACCTTGAAGCAAGAATGAACGGTCCCAACTGGCTGTACGAAGCAGCCCTTGCTGGTGTCAAGCTTCTCTTCCATCACACGTCGCAGCTCCTACAAGTCAAATGTAGGTCAGTTTTCCCACTCCAATGCAAACAAATTACAACCCACTTTCTCGGCCGCTACTCGTCCTTTTCGCTCATCGACGCGAGCTTTCTCCTTCTTGGCTGCATCTTCTTCCAGCTCCTGTAGTGATGAAGGCAACAATGTTGGAATGACGCAATATTCGACCATTCTCAACACAGCGAGCAGTAACGGACACGAATCTTCTGGAGATGATCTGTCAGTTCGCTCTGCGGTTGTGAATGCCGCCACCAGAACCATAACAGTGCCGTCGTCTGCAGCACCAGCGCCAGTGTCTCCAGCCTTAGCGACGTCATTTGCCTCTCAACTGCCAGCAATTGCGAGCTTCTTGCACCGGCAGCTCATTGGTCGTTAAGTTAAACTTTCTAATTGGCTGAAAAGCGACACGGCCGTTCAGTGTTGAAGAGACCAAGAAGATCCAAGCATCAAGATGAAGAAGAACTCGGCCGCTTGCTCGCTGTCGGCTGCCATACAGCACCGCAAGGTGCGTCTGAATTGAATTAATGTTCTTATTGTATGAACTACGCACTTAACAACGATGTGGAGCAGGTGTCGGGGTCCTTTGAAAAGTCCCAGGCGGAGAAGATGCGCTCCAACGTGGTCAACCACCGTAGCCCCATGGCGTACCGTCGCTCGCGCGAGCACCAGCCCACTGCACCCATTAATGCTCTGAACTGCAACCAAAGCATGGGCCTGCTGCCATCGCTGGGTGTTGGCGTCGCAGTCGTTGGCTCCATGTTTGTCGTGAGCTACGCCGCAGTGCTGTCGGCGATGGCCGAAGCAGCCTGAGAGGCGTCACGTTTCCAGCGGACACCTAGCAGAAGGAGCAAAGAAAGATGAGAGAAGAAAGTGGCTGTCCGCCATGAAGTTTACGTTAATAGCAAACAAGTTGTGGTGTTCTTTTGAGCTTTTCAGTCCCGCTTTTTCTCCTTTGCCTTGGACAATTTTCTGAAGGCGAAGTGCTCCTGAACGAGGTCCAACGACGCCAGCTGGACGTAGGTGCAGCATACTCCCGTAGCTACCGCTGCCATCAGAAGCCACTCGAAAGATCTGCGCTCAAGCCCGGCGTAAGTGTGCATAAAGAGCACGACGCACAGCGCCGTCGGGATAAGACATGACATCCAGGAGGARCAACGAGCGAAGAACAGCGTCGCAATCGCACCGAGTACGTAGCCGACAAGTGTCGGATAARYGCCTCCGCCTTCRTACGACATTACCAAAATGTCACGGAAAGAGACCTGCAAGCCGAACGGCGTTAGCTCCTGTCAGGGGTATCAAMTAGGCAGACRTTAACACAGGCCYACCTGCTCCGTGACGTACTTGCCACCCAGTTGCACTACTCGTGCTAGCTCGTCCATACTCAGCGACATGGGTGCTACTTYTTCTTCCAACAGGTTCTGCAAAGTGCTCCAAACGAGTCGYAGCCACCRCAGTCGTTTCGTTTTGARCAGCTTCATGGGATTGTGCACAGCGAACGATATTTTGTACTTCGAAGKATGAYTGAAAAACYTACGACGKTCTCATGAAGCTCTGACTAGAACTACAGGCCAACAACCGCGGAGGCAGTGATGAGGACGACCAACGTGACAAGCGACGAAAGGCTTGTCGATGAGAAGGAGCTACTACACTGTAATTGTCGGCGCTGAGTTGAGCTGTTGAAGAGTCTGTTGTTGCTAATGCGGGCGAGTCCTCCATCGTCAAGTCCTCGGTCGGAGTTGGTCGTCACATCAGCCTCGACATGAAGGCAGATCCGGTCCGTCGACACTTGATACGTCACCGACAGCAGAACCCTTTGAGAGCTGCCCAGTCGTGTTCATGTCTCGATCTTCACTCTCATACACCTTGTCGCCTCTCAGGACACYAAAGTGCATTGCATGAACAATTATWCTTCGAAGTACAGCTGCTAGTCGTGCWGCTGCTTGACGCCGTGGAATTGTTCATAGCTACAGAGCCTTGAGCTAGAGCGCAAACTCGTACTTGAGCTTGCGCCGCCRCTTGTGCTGGAGCTCGACTCGCCAGTGCAGTCGGCGTTCTTTTTGGCGTACACGGGTCGCGTAGTTTYTTGCTGTCGTAGTAGAAGTCCGGTGCGTTTGATGCCATGTRGGCTAGCCAAGTCGCACACTCCGGCAATGGACACTAACSACAGTCGTGAGGTCACCGTTTGCAGCTCATGACTTGGCAACTTGCTCACCAGGTTTTTCTCGTCCTGCGTGCAGAATCGCGTGTTGGCGGATGAAATTATCGACGCCAACCTCGTCGTCAATCTCTGAGCGTGCAGCCCTCAACGCACTTATGCTCAAGGCCACATGATAGTTCCGCTGGTGGCGATTTCTTTTCACTTGGCAAATGTATACACCCCTATTTCCACCAAAAAATGTTTTTGCAAACACCATTTGACCGACACCTCGGGATCACTCCAGTGCACAATAATGGACAAGCAGAGTGCCATTGCTCTGGGCGTGACCACCGGACTGGGCGTCGGATACCTGCTGGGCAAGGCGCAGCCCGCGGCGCTACGCGCGGCCAGGGCCCAGCTCGAGCAGAATCCCGCCAAGGATCTGGATGAAGTGGAGCGCCTCATCCGCCCCAACATCCTGGCTCTCACGCCGTACCGCTGCGCCCGCGATGACTACGACCAAGGTACACACGTTACTGTACTCTGGACTGCAACAAATGTACTAATATGCACCTGGCTGTTGGTTGTGATGTAGGAATCCTGCTGGATGCCAATGAGAACAGTTTGGGCCCGCCGCTTCAGGGCCATGAGCAGCTCCAGGCCATGACGCTCGAGCGCTACCCGTGCCCGTACCAGCCTGAGCTCAAGAGGATGATCACGGACTTCAGAAACGAATCGTCCACGGAGAAGATCGGCCAAGCCAACACCTTCCTCGGCGTTGGAAGTGACGAGGCCATCGACTTGATTATCCGCGTGGCGTGCACGCCTCGCGTGGACAACATCTTGAATTTGTCCCCAACTTATGGAATGTACGAGGTGTGCGCCAACATCCACGACGTGGGCATCATCTCCGTGCCGCTCCAAATCGAGGCGCCCGCGGAGAACCCGAAGGGCCTCAAGCCGGACCTCCCGCTCCCGTCGTTCCACATCGTCCCGCAGGAGGTGCGCTGTATTGACACGTATGTCCAGATAGCCCGATTTCTCCTCTCATTAATCTCTACACTGCTGCAGATTCTCAACGCCGTCACGGCTTCCACGAAGGTGATCTTCCTGTGCAGTCCTGGAAACCCCACGGCGAACGTGCTGCGCCTGAAGGACGTGGAGACGATTCTGAACTCGGAGGTTAGTAGCTGCTCAGTTGAGTTGGTCAGCTGCACAGCTATGCGGTGTCTAAATGCTTGTTTGCCCGCGCGCTCGACAGAAGTACAAGGGTTTTGTGGTGGTCGATGAGGCCTACATTGACTTCGCAGACACCCCCAGTATGTGCACTCTTGTTAACAAGTACAAGAGGCTAATTGTGCTCCAGACTCTCTCCAAGGGCTTTGGCCTTGCTGGCATTCGGCTGGGAATTGCATTTGGCGACCCGAAGCTGATTCAAGTGCTCAACAATGTCAAGGCCCCCTACAACGTTAGCAAACTGGCGTCCGATGTCGCCCGCAAGGCTTTCTCGAACCTGGACGAGCTCCGCCAGAACGTGACGCTCATTAAGGAGGTGGGTGGAAATCCGCTGCTTGCTGCTGTCATCAACGTTGTGGTTGCCAACGCATTCATTCGTGTGATCGGCTGTTGCAGGAGAAGAGCCGAGTGATCAAGGAGCTGCAGAAGCTCTCGTTTGTGCGCCGCATCTACTCGTCGGACTCCAACTTCGTGCTTTTCGAGGTAGACGTTGATCGAACACCTTCTTTCGAGTCGCAATATGCTAACACGGTTTGGTCTTGCGCGTTTCGCAACTAGATTCCTCACGCGCTGACGGTCTACCGGCAAATGGCTGACCGTGGAGTGGTCATTCGCTACCGTGGCAACCAGCACCTGCTCAAGGACTGCCTCCGTGCAACGATCGGGTCTCGCGAAGAAAACGAGCGTATGCTTGAGCTGCTCGTGGAGGTGTCGGGTGAGCAGTAAGGGAAGAAGCGATAGTGTGAAGGAAGCACTTACTGCGCTGTCGTCAGCGTGTTGGTGCTATCTCATTATGCTCGAAATCTAAGGTGCGCCACGCATTCTGTGCGCGGCTTGGCAAACGTGGAGTGTACGCGTGTACAAGCCTTGGCTATTGTCACCCCCCCGTCCAAAAGATGCCTTCATTCCCTTCCCTATCCACGAAGCAGACTTTTCCTCAACGGGTCACCTCCGTCGGACGTGCTGTCAGCACCCATGCCCTTACCGAAGAAGAGCCTACCACCTCGAATGGGGCTCGAGGTCGCTGAAAGCCCTCCCGTCCGTCGGCGCGGAGGAAGTCGGCGGTTAAAGTACAGCACCGACAGTGCTGGCACGATTTCCAGGAAGGCGTAGTACACCACCACGACAAACCAGGTGCTGCGATCGTGAAGTTGCTTCTCTTCCGTGGACAGGAAGATCTGCAGGCCGCAGCGAGTCATGAAGCAGGACGTGCCGACGGACGTCATGATCGCGAGCTCCTTGAGTTTTCTCGACCGAATCCCGAGCTCTACCGGCACTGATCTGCAATGTATCAGCAGTACAATTTGTTACCTAAGTATGTCAGCTAGTCAACGTACAGCTACAATGCTGCAACGTACCGCAGTTCAATGTAGGCCTTTCGTCCGAAGTAGATAAACCCAGTGGCGATGATCAGGAAGAGCTCCATGTTTAAAACTGCCTGCGTTTTGGTAAAGAATGCACCTATTCATGAGCGTACACACGTCAGAAACAAATGACAGTAAACCAACAAAAGCGTGGAGCCAGCACGTACGCTCATTACGCCACACGGACGCGTAAAATATCCAGAACAGTCCTTGAACGAGCAGCACAAGCTACACAGCGGAAACACCAGTCTATCAGCCCCCTACACTCGACCTCATCGCCACTTCCGACCATAGCACAGATTGCTAGACGCACCACAATAAACCATCTGATCGCGGGCTTGACCACATCCATGAGGGTCGGCAGCTTGTCCACTGCGTTGTAATAAACCTCCGCCCAGAACTGCACCAGCAGCGCATAGATTGCAAAGAAGGCCAGGATAGGGATCTGGTCCATGATGTAGAACAGATCCCGCTCGCCCGTGGAGCACTTGGACTCCTTGACTTTCCCCGACAGCACATCGCACCAATCCATCCCCACGAGCGTCAGGAAGAGCGCGCGCACTGCATCCAGGACGAAATACCGCCACAACATTTCAGCCACCGTATACTCACAATATCATTGCAATAGAGTTTCTCCTACCGAGCGTAGCAAAGAACATGAGGAGGTGGATCATCTTCTGCACCGTCCAGGGCCTGTAGCGGCAGCAGTTGCGCACTAACTGCATGCCCGCGGCGCCAGCAACCAGCGCGTACACTATGCCGTCTACCAGGAATGACGCACCCACGCCCAGCTCCTCGTCCCTCGAGCCGCTGCCACTGCCGGCAAGGAGCGAGGCTTCCATTGCAACTGATTCTTGAAGAAAAAAAACTGAGTCCGTTAGAATCAGATACCTCGCGCTAGTGCCTCCATTTAGCAAATTTTACTTTTTTCAATATTGGAAAATGGCTGCAGTGGACGTGCGGCAGCTCTGGAGCCTCGCGTGTCTGTTGGCGCAGAAGCAGCTGACGGCACAGGCAGCGCAGTGTCTGGAGGTGCGCGAAAGGAGCTTTCTGCGTTTGGATGTAGCCCGTAAGGCAGGAGAGAAATGCGGGGTCAGTTGACTTGCTATTGGCCTTGCAGCCGCTGTGTGCGATTGATTGCAGCACCCGCAGCGGTGAGGAGCAGATTTTTTTAGTGCAAGCGAACATTCTATTGGCCGAGATCTGCAGCTATACGTGCAGCAACAGCAAGAAGGCGATCGACCAAGACTTGTGGACGCGCCGGGTCATCCAGACAGAGAAGTGCATCATCTCAGCCGATGCGGCGATAGCGCGAGGCATTCCTTGCAGCGTACGTGATGGAGGCCGTGTTATTTAATGGGATCTTGTGTTTTAGCGGATCGGTTTGTGGCGTGACGCGCAGCATGAGAACAAGCTACGACTGCTGAAAGCCAAGTTTCTGCTGCAGCAGCAGTTGAAGGCCGAGCGAGCGGCGAAGAACCGGAGACTGCTGGAGATTCTGTGCGAAGGACTCAAGAGCTGTGCTAAAGCTGATGACCCTGATGCTGAGGAAGTCGCTGCATTCCGCAGCTACTTTGGTGTGAAATTGAAGGCTTGCTTGTTGAAGATGCATGCCGCGACTGTCATGACCAAGTATGCCAAGAACAGTGGCCGTGCTAATACCTTCGCAGATAACCTGAAGTATTTGCGCGAGACACTGCCAAACTACGTCGACAAGAGCTTCATGGTAAGAATGAGTTTGTGGAAGTGGCTGTCCCGAATATCCCAATGCTGACTGCTGTTGTGATGACACTTGGTTGACAAGTTGTGGCTAGTGGAAGTGACTTGCCAGACAGCGATCTTTTCTTTCCAGCCTGGCAGCACTGCAGAGATGAAACGCTTCGTCGATTTCGGTCAGGAATTCTTTGACGAAGTGGCACCGGTCTCGCCGGAGTTCCGCACGCACCACCTCATTATCACAGGATTCTACTACCTACGGTAAAGGAATTGGAGCTGCATACAACTCTCGATGAAGTCCTTACCAAAGAATGCTTTGAATATGCCACTCAGGACTGGGAAGCTGACCAAAGTGGCGGAGCAAATCAACTTACTAGTCCAAGGCACTGGAGTCGACGGTGATCAACACCCTGCAGGCACACTGAAGGAAGGCTACTTGAACACAATGTTGGATGCGATGCGGGTGAGCGTCGTAGCTGGCTCCGACCCGGAGGAAGCGCTCCACCTTGCCATGAGTACCGTTCTCGCAGCTCAAACGAACCTGGAGACATACGCTCAGCATCCTGCAGTACGACTCATGCTCATCGCAACGCTGTTCGACTTGCTTCACATCTATTGCCGGCTGCTGGGTCTACAGTGTCGATACGCGGACATGGGAGCAAGCCTCGTGCAGATGACGACTCTGTTCGCGGAGCACAAGGCTGATCTGGAGCGTACCATATTCTACCGCTTCTTCCTCGCTCGCTGCCATACGTTGATCGCAAAGGTACGTTTGCCTTGGAGGAGCATGCTGCGACAGTGTACCGGTGACTTACTTGCCTTCCTTAACAGTATGCTACAGCTATTGGAAAGGTGAAAGACGCTTGCGCTCATCTGAAGTACGTGGTCGACAAGGTGCTTCCTGCCTTGAGTGGCAACGAGGAAGCGTACCCAGATGCGTATCTGGCCGTGTGGGTCGACGTGCTTGAAGTTGCGACATATTGCTGCGGCTTGGCGGCTACACAGCCTGGTTCAGCGCGCAGCGGTTCTCCAGTCGAGCAGATTTATCCAAGCCGAGTGCTGCTAGAATGGGCCGGGCGCATTTTTGCGTCGGAGGGCTTAAGACGCCACTTTTACCAGTGCTGCAGCGCCGAGCTGCGAGCCAAAGTACGCGGTCCATGTTGTTGCTGTTGCCTGTGGGTGTTGATGCTAACCAAATGCCATTTCTCCGCGCGTAGTACGACCTCGCACTGGCCAAATGGATGTGGGCGACGGAAATGCTCTCGAAAGGTGCCACGGGTGACCGGAACGGCGCTGCCATAGCTCGACGCTTTACGCAGCATGCCACCCTGGAAGAGCTGCGTCCCAAGGCCTTTTCGTTCCTGCACGAGGCTCTCCAGCGCATGAATACGAGCGTCGCCTGTTGCGAGACGACAGCCGAGATCTTGGTGCTCTTTGGGCCGCAGCTGGTGGCATTCGGCAAGGTTCAGGAAGGCGAGAACATGCTCACGCGCGCCATCCACTCCAGTGTGCACAGCAAGAACGTGCTGCTGCAGGTGCGGGTACTGGCGGACGTGGTCGAGCTCCACATGAACAAGGGCCTCGTCGAGGCGCAGGCGGCCGCTGCGTCCAAGTACGAGAAGATGGTGGCATTGCTTCGGCGCCGTATCGCGGCAGCGCAAGCCGAAGTCCCCACGACTTCAGCGCTGCTGCGCTGGACCGCCGGCAGCAACGCGTCGACGCCCTCGGATGGATAACTCGCTTGGCCTCCGTCTCACGACGAGTGAAACGGAGCTCGACGTGCGTGGGAGGTATCCTGCTCTGCATTT
>KV733440.1:0-12979 GCA_000500225.2 Phytophthora pinifolia
TGGATTAAAATTGACTTATAATGCATGATGATTGGTTAAAATATTATTTCATTTTTGTATGGAGCTGGATTGCTGATGGGGATTTTTCTGTGTCGGATATTTCCGTCGTTGTCTGGACCGGTTGCGGGCTAAAGTGTCTGTCGGTCCGCGAACTACTGAGTATTTGCCGGTTGTGGGCTGAATGGGATCGCAGCCTCGCGTAGCCCTAGTATGGCGTGGAAGAGGCTCGAGGCTCGTGGAGCTGCTCTTCTCGCTGGTTCCGTCCAGACGGCCGATCTTGACTGACTGCGTCCACTCCTGCTGGTGTAAACCACACGAACCGTCCTCATCGACTCGAGCGAGCGAGACGTTCGACCTGCTTGACAGTGTAGTGCGGCCCAAACGGGTTCTTCCCTGGCGAAAGTCGACGCAAATTCGATGATGGGGAGTCTGGTACTTGAGCTTCTGGTTGCTCTTTCGGCCCCTTGGTCTCAGCGTCACGATC
This sequence comes from Phytophthora pinifolia, assembly GCA_000500225.2. Taxonomy (NCBI): domain Eukaryota; phylum Oomycota; class Peronosporomycetes; order Peronosporales; family Peronosporaceae; genus Phytophthora; species Phytophthora pinifolia. The sequence goes on from KV733440.1 coordinate 485, forward strand.
TTCTGGCAAAGCTTAAGTGTACGCTCACGTTTTCTGGGCTGGGTGGAGTCGCTGAGGGTTCTAGTATTGGAGCGGATGCACTGGAAGTCAAGGTTTCTGGCATTTGTGGCAGTTCGTCCGGTTCGTGACCGGCTCTTGACTGCGTCAGCCTCGGTAGCGATACGTTTCGCGCGAGAACCACAACGCTGGCGTTCATCTGGATGTCCAGGCCGGTGGATTGCTTCGATGGGTGTTGCAGTCGCTTCTTTGGCGTCGATTTGGAAGCTTTGCGGGGCGGAGACGCCGCATCTTGCAGCTTATCGCGCAAGAATGGCGACGGCTCAATGTCGAGTGCTTTCAACGTGCCGATCGATGCGGTGGCGTGGGAGGCAGCGCGACGCTCGAGCTCGAGCGGATAGTTCACCAGCGTTCGCGATCCTATGGACGAAAGTTCTGGCGCTGGCGCGCCGCTGTTCCTCGTGGCACGAGCTTTGGCTTTCGCTTTGGCACGAGCCCGAGCCATTTCCTCAGGCGAAGAGAACAGTGGCGCAAGCGCGGCGACTCGTTTCTTCTTGTCCGCCACATCCACTCGCAACGCGTTCGAGCTCTTGGCGATGGACCGGAGATGCTGAGCCTCCTCGGGTCCGAACAAGCCGTGGTGCATACCCGACGTCACGGAGGAGACGGAGAACGGCACTTGCATCAGCAAAGCGCTGGCCGCGCTGCTCAGCGCCGTCGAAGCGTCCGGGAACGGCGAATCGGCCGGTGTTTGCGGCCCTGGAGACAGCGTAGACGGCGCTTCGGGACTGCGAGAAGTGTCGGGGCCTACCAACTCCCTTTGACGTCGCATGTGGCCCCTGCGCTGTCGACTCTGCTCCTTCTTGAGTCTTCGCTGGTGTTTCGCGATCACCTCGCGAGCGATCCGCTCGAAAAGCCCCTGGTCTGCGCCTTCATCAGTGCGATCCCGGCGCACGAACTTCCACGCCGAAGCAGCCGCTGCTGTCTGCTCTCCGGTTGTCAAGATGTGGCCCACACATGCTGGAGTGCTATCCCAGATCTTCACGACTCCATCCGTGCCTAGCGACAGCAACTCACCTGGCCAAGGCACGCTTTGGATCGACAAGACGCCGGCCAGATGCGCCATCCAGGACGTGGTCGACGGTACTTCTACTACCGGTAGCGTTGCTCCCGACGACCGCCGACTTGCTCCTCCTCCCGGTAGCTCGATCACACCAGCTTCTGAGTCCGACGAGCGACGTCGGAGGATCGCTGAGCGTCTCGTAGATTGACCTTCCGACTGGGCTTTGCCAGTGAGCGAGCGAAGGTCCCACGCGAATATTTGGCCGGCTTCGACACCAACGTACAGCATCGCAGTGTGCCAAGCGGAATGTGCGTCCTGAGCGCTGCTGGAAGAGCAGATCGAGGTGATCCCGTCGTAGTCAGCTTTACCCGGTCGTGCAGGGATGGATTCTTGCATTACGAGCTCCATAAGAGGTGGCACTGAGCTGGTTCGAACGCCGCTTGTCGGCCAAACGAAGACTGTGCCGCCCACATCGCCCGAAACGAGCAGTCCAGGCGCCTCGGAGGGGAAATGAAGCGCTCGAACCTCGCGACTGTGGCCCCTTACACAGCGGAATAGTAATGTAATGCGGCGAAGGTCGTACACGTGCACTTCTCCGGTATCGTCGGCGGTAGCGATGAACCGCGTAGTTACCGGACTCGAAGCAGCAGGCGGCGGAGAGCACGTGCAGCAAGTGATGCTTGAATTGTGGGCCCTTTCAACAGAGTGCAGAAGCTCCAGTTCCGACGCCCCTGGTGGCGAATCCAAGACGCAGATCATGCGGTCGTCGCCCGTCGAAACCAAACACTGCAGTCATTCATTTCACCCATGCCGCAAATGTTAGAACCATTTTTTTTTCTTGGAACCCAATTTTTTGCTTACATTGGCATGTGAACAGAAGACAAGAGAAGTGACGATCCCGTCGTGTACCATCATTTTCTGCAAGAACAAACACTCCCGAGGTTAGAAACTTTTTTAGGCTACTAACACGATAGTTAACACAACTACGGTAGCATACACAGAGCAATGCCCCCGTCACCGGATTGTACAGTCGAATGGCACCGTCCTGTTGCAAAACTTGTTGTTAGAAACGAAAAAAATACAAAAAGCAATTGACTAATAAAGTCACACTGAAATTCATACGTACACTCGTTGCGATGAAGAGTTTGCGTTGACGAGGGCTTTCGAACGCGATCGCGCAGATATCTGCGTCTCGGACTACCACGGGCTCCTCAATTTTCGCTCCAGAGTTTCCGTTCCACACGGTGATGCGGTTCTCCACGACACCGACAAACGTATTGGTCACGGTGTTAAACACAACGCAGCGCGTGGGCGACATCCCGGGCGTATCGTCGGCTGCATCGTCCGGTGAGCCCACGGACTGCATGAACGCACTAAAGCGGTACAAACGCAGGTTTCCCGTAATGATATCACACGCTGGACTCTCTTGGGTGGCGTGTGCCCCGGGTTCATGCTGCTTCTCCGATGGACCACCAGCTCCACTTGACGAGATCATAAACGTCCGGAAGCGACAGAGATTCGGCGTGTGTAGCTCAAAAGTCTGCAACATGATCGCTAAGTGGTTCCCAGTCAAGCCCTTGGCGCAGCGTGTGATGTCCCAGAGCTTAAAGTGGCCACTTTGATCCCCTGTCACGACAAGACAGGGTCCCGTACTGGAGGTTGAGACGAACTTGGCCCCCATCAAACAGTGATGATGACCGCCCAGCTTCGTCTTCAGAGTTCTTCCAGGGATCCCCCAGCAGTAAGCTTGATACTCGAACCCGGAGCTTAGAAGCAGCGTGTGAGCCGAGTCGAGCGTCAAGACGGCCTGTTGATGGCCACGCAGTACGAACGCCACAGTCAAGACCGCTGACGGACCGCCGACAGCCGCGTTCACACCGGCCACGGTCTCCCAGACAGTGATCGTGTGGTCAAACGATGCCGTGGCGACGTACGGAGTGTCTGGTAGGTCTAGACACGCTGCTAACCGCTCCGTATGCTGTCGGGGTAGTAACATCGGCGGAGGTGGTGGGGCTGCACCAGCGTGCATTGGCACTTCAAGGTCCCAAAGTTGCACTTGTTCGGTGGCTCCGCCAGCAACAAACAGCCGTCTGAGCGGAGGAGGACACCATTTCACAAAGAGCGCAGGGAATCGCCCCGCAAGTTTCCCGTTGAAGACGTAGGAGCCGACGGTGGCGTCGATGATGGACCAGAGCGATATACACAAGTCGCTACTGGCCACTGCCAAGGCGTTTCGAGACGGCACGTGCTCGGCGTCCAGTACTTCCAGAGAGTCCAACACGTCTTGCTGTTTCTCCCTCGCTTTCTTTTCCGCCGCCAACTTGTCGCTGCAATTGAGTTCGTGCAGGAAATTCATGTCGAGATCAAATATCTTTTGGGTTTTTCAGCAATAAAATATCACACAAACGTGGGTGAAATAGTAAAAATGCACAAATCAAACTGTTAGTCTACGTACGAGTATCCTCGGCGACTTGTGCTCGATCACTGCAAGTCGCTTGAGCTGCTGGAACGTCTTCAACTTACTCACTTGATACGGAAATGTCCTGTAGGACCAAGTGATTAAACTTTAAAGACAAACAGGAAAAGGTTTGCTGCCAGGCAAGTTAACAACTCACCGAGTTGCAGTTCCACTGCTCAGAGGCTCTTGACGATAGACGACCATGTTGCGTGGGGGAGCGTCATCGGGATCGCCATTGGTTTGGCCTTGTTCGTGGTCATTCTCATCGTGAGGCATCCTCGTAGCTACCAGCCCCAAAGCAATACAAAACGACGTGAATTCTTCCCAATCCACAGCCGCATCGCCATTGATATCGATCTGCTCGAACATCTCGGATAGAGTAGCAGCCAGCGCCGTAACTCGGCCGCAATGGTGCAGCATTTCCGGTCGTGTACGCAGCAATTCCCAGAGCAAGAGCCGCGCAAAGTCAACTTTGGGGAGGCCGCCTTCGGGGAAATGACGCTCGATACCGAGAAACTCGTTGCAGCTTAGAGCCGCGCAGATTCCAGCGACGCTCGAGAGCGGATTCCGATTGGGGATCTTGATGTCTGGCATGAGGTCCAAGAGGAAGATCTGCATGGCTTCGACCAGCGAGGCCGTCACGGCACTGCGTATAACCACGCTGCTTCGCTCGTCTGTGGCCGCGTGGAAAGCCCAGTTGTGGTGGTCGCCGTTGCGTCGGAAGAACTTACACAGTACCACCACATTGGGCTGTTTGCCAGCTTGTTTTCGCCGAGCTTTGGGGTCATGAGAGACGCTAAGGACTCGAGTTCGTTCGCCTGCGGTAGTGAACACAAACCGCTTGCCGCCTGCTGCGAGCGCTTGCGCCTCGGCTTCAGCGTGGGAGTTGTCGACAGCGTGGAGATCGCAAGTGAGCGAGAAGGCGTTTAGCTGCGGAGACTGAGCGATTTCGTCCTCGGCGTACGTGATGAGGCAGCCCACGACTTCGACGTACGGATGCACCTTAGCCATGGAGAAGCGGACCACCTCGCGCTCGTCCGCTTCCTTGGACGTGGCGCGAGTGGCTCGGAAATTGTCTTCACCGAAGAACGAGACGCTTTGAGTGCTACTGGAGTGACGAGCCCCTACCGAGGGGGCTGCTACCTTAGCGCCACGCACGACTTGCAAGACGTCGCCCTGTGCGTTGAAGAGTAAGAAGACGAGCTCGACGATCCACGGCACGCTGGCGTCTTCTTGTCGTCGAAGTCTCTGCAATGAGCAACACATCTTAGCTCGGGCATGAGGCTGGGGATCCAAACTGGAGATCGTACGAATACAACATGGGGCTGCGACGCTGGCAACGGCGTCGCGTCTTCGTCTCTCAACGTGTCGTATTCGTGAGCAGCGGCCACCGCATTGGCCTCTGCGTCCATTGCAGTCAGTAAACTCCGGTGGCTCGTGAACAGACACTACCTCTGTTGTCGTTTTTTGCGTTAGTTTAGGTATTAGTCGCCTCTTCGAAGACGATCATGGGGCTGCGTGAAGAAGACTCGGACGAGAGCCTTCGTCGTGTCTTTGGACGTTGCGATGGGCGCACGAGTCGACCAGGTGCTCATCCTCAACCAGCCAAAGGACGACGACAAGGGAGCGAGCTCCAGACACTTGCGGTGACCAACCTTCACGAATTGGCTCGTGAAGTAGCAGAAACAGAGATGGCTGTCCACCCCCCGTCCAACAAGACAGCACCGTCTTTGACTAGCCCAGCGCTGCAGGACCCGACATGGGACGAGCTGGAAGTGATTTTCCGTGAACTTCATGATCTGTACGAGCGGAGTGGAAAACATACGCTTAGTTTACGAGAGCAAGAGTATGCTGGCTTCCTCACTCAAGCTGCTGTGCAAGCTCTAGCGCGCGCTTGTTTGAGTAGTGAAAGCGGAGATCTGGACGCGTCGGGAGTGAGGGTCAAGCTGCTGGAAGTAGCAGTGCGCCCTTCAGCTCCATGGCGATACCTCGCATTCACTTTGTTCCTGAACGTTAGCGTTACTTCACTGACAGCAGCTCTATCGACACAAGAAGAATCGTCGCTCGCTCAAGCGCAGCATCTGGAGGTGAATCTGTTCAAGTTGCTCCGAGAAATGCTCGGCAAGGCCGTAGTGGTGTCCACGACGTCTCTGACTGCCGAGTCGGTATCCAAATGTCACAGTACGTGGGCTGGGTTTGACTGGGTAGATCATGCTGTTGGGTGCCTGGAGCTCTTCGTCAAGAAAGCGGACGGAAGCTACGCGTCGGATCGATTGAGAACGGTGGATGAACACACGCTCTTGTTTCTGGTGGCTGAAGCGAGTAACCGAGGCACGACTGGCTCGGAGCTGCAGCAGAAAGCGATGGAGCTCGTGGTGGCGACGATGTACGCGGTCAAACTCGCTCCGGCCGGGAAGTTAGCTACAGATCACACGGCGTGGAACTGCGGGCTTCCAGTGGCAGCAGTCGAGCAATACGTCAGTCTGGACGTGCTGCTCTACCACTTCTACAACTCGCCCGTTGCTCGACTGCAACGTCTGGCTTGTATGGTTCTCGTGGACATTGTTTGTGAGCAGCTTCGACGCACAGGAAGCCGCGAAGGCATCAGTACCGCGGGTTTAGAGCAGATCTGGCGCACGTTCGTAGCGTGGGAAGCCCCGTCCGCTGGGATGAGGCAAGCGCTGCTATCGCCGTACGTTTCCAGCGCCCGAGTCGCGAAGCAGTTGGCGCCTAGCTGCTCGTTAGTCTCGGAGAAACACCTGAATGCATTCGTTACCCAATTCCGGCTGCTAACTCAGGTGGATGCGTACTTTGGAGTGAATCCGTGCCTCGACAAAGCGATTAAGGCGGCCAAGAACCACAGCGGTGCAGGCATCTCGGGAGAGCTGCTCGAGCAAGTTTCAAAGCAATTACAGTCCGTTCGAGCAGGGGAGCGCTTTCGAGGTGAGCGATGGCTCGCCGAGCTTCTCACTTGCGGCCAGGACGATGATGCGTTCTCGACGTACGACAGCAAGGCCACCACAGCAGCAGGGTCGGTTCGGAAACAGGCTGAAGTGGTTCTGGTTCGCCCGAAACGTGAGAAAAATACTCCTGCTGGAGAGGAGCTTGAAGAAACCTTCTGCTTTGACGAAGACGGAGACATAAGTGTCGCTGCGCAAGCTCGATTCTGGGAGCTCGCGTCCCCAGCAAATCCTGTGGAACTTCGTGCGTCGTTTTCGAGAGTGTTGGTACTTTTTGTGCGACGTAAACTACAGCTGAGTGTGCGTATTATTTCGATTGGATTGGTATTTTACGTGGTTGACTGATGAAATGTTTTTCTGTGGTGGTTTGTATGCAGTCAGGGAAGCCCGATGCTTCGACAATTGAAGAGATCAACGCGTGCTTCCGTGTCCTTCTGGACCACAAGGAGAACGAGCCGGCAGTGGTAATTCCCATGATGTTGCTCGTCCTGGACATCAGCCAGTGCGAGCTCTCTTACATCGACAAGAGATGGCAGTCAGCGTCCTCCTCATCGGACAATCAAGTTGAGGAACTGGGCAGCCGTATTGCTTGGTCGGACTCGCTAGCATCACGAGTGCTGAATGGGGAAGTCGCGCTGGACAAATCTCTTCTTCGGCAGTTTGACGCCGAGTTTTTCCTTCACGTTTTGAAGGTGCTTCAACAGTGCTCGGAAGGTCGTCAATCCTTTGAATGCCGCAGCGTTTGCTGCGGAGTGGACGAGTCGTTGACTGGAGATATCGCAGCTTGCACTGCGCTTCTCCTCACAAACATCCTGTCGGACGACGACACCGCTCTTGGTCAGGTGGGAGGACTGGCAGCGTTGACGCCGTTCCTCCAATCATGTGATACACGCGTTGCAGTGTAAGTGGGAACCCCCATCTCTATCGTTGTGGAGTCTTCGAGACTAGGTACTGACCAATTGTACTTGCCAGATTCATGGCCAAACTCATCTGCGAATTGGTGAGGCAGGCAGATGAAGGACAATATGCTGCGTTCCTCCGCGAACTTTACGTCGCTTGTGTTGAGGCAGACGACGAAAGCGCGCTTTACAACTCCTACCTCCACACGCAGACGCTGCTCCACAACTTGGGGACCTCTTAGCCATGTTGAAGTGGACATCGTAAGATCCCCTTTCCAACTTGGGGAAGCTCCTTGATTCACCTTCCAAAGGGATACAATAACACATAAGTTGTAGAAATGAGTATGAAAAGAACAGTGCGAATGCTTATGATTGAACTGCTATCCTTAATGCACCTATATCACCCAATAGCATGAAATGGCTGGTCAGCACACGCTCTCAGCAGTCCAGATCAGGTATTACGTCAGTTGCCTTTTGCCTCGCTGGAGAGCAAGTGAATCACTAGTTCTTCCTACATTTAATGACAGCCGACTTGAACTTGATGCCTCTTGCTCCTTCCTCGAAGGAGACCCTGGTTGGGTGTCGAGTTCTGCCGAGGAGTGTTCGCCTTGTTGTCTTGGTGGGTTGGTTGCTGCTGAAAAGCGGCCCGCTGACCGAGATCCTGGGCATTGAGGGGATCGCCTCGGACTGTGTCGGCAGATAGCGAAGTTCTGGAGCTACTGTGTGGAGTTCTTGCTGCAATTTGCTCGGACCATGAAACGCTCCGGACATCCATCACTCAATGCATTCATTGCACATGTAAAACTTGCTTCTATCTGCGCAATGGCCGACAAAGCAGTCGAGACTTCTGCTTTCTGTCTGGAAAGCTCGATTAGTGAAGTGGAGAGTGCTCCCGGGTCGAAGCTCTTCCGTCGCTGGGTGTTCCCAGCCTTGCTGTTGCGGGAGGTTAACCTGGAACGGGTGGAGTTCTTCGGGATGTCGGCAGATACCAAAACCTCTGGAGCTACAGGAGTCCTTGCTGCAATTACTTCGAAGTAGTTTGGACCATGAACATGCCTCCAGACATCATAGACATTGCCAAGACCGAGATGACATCTGAAGGCAACCTAAAACTTCACATCGTGTTCATTACGGGAGTTGGTTGAACGGATCTGGCTGCGCTTGTGTCGGCTGCACCATGGCCGCACCGCCTTGAGCGAACTGCTGCTGCTGCATCATCTGCATGTTCATCTGCGGCTGCGCCATCACGCCCATCTGCGGCTGCATCATCATCTGAGGCTGCATCTGCGGGTACATCATTCCCATCGCACCGTCCGTGATCTGGAGCTGGTTCCTGCTTAGCTGCATCATGTTCTGCTGCCCCTGCATCGGCATCGGCATGGCCATCACGGGCGTGGGCGGCTCCGCTCCACGAGCTTTCTGCAGGTCGTTCAGTGTCCGCTTCTCCTCCGGGTTGGCCGACAGAGACTTCTTCTTCTCGCTCACCAGAGAGCTGAAGTCCACGAGGTTGTTCTCGGGCAGGAGGTTCGTACGGAATGCTTCTCCCGCTTGCTGTTGGGGCTGCGACGGCGTCTCCCTGGACGCCGTCGCTGGTGCGCTGCCGTCGAAGATCGATGGCTGCGTGGGGACCGGCGCCTGGACGGGGGCGGCGAAGCTCAGACCGGCAAGATCTTGCAGGGGGTTGAGGCTCTGCGGCGCGTCAAAGATCGACGGCTGCGGCTGCTGAGGTGCAGCGGCAGGCTGCGCCGCCGGTTGGACGTCCAGGTCCACTCCAAGCAGGTCCACACTCGCGCTGGCCGCAGCGGCAGCAGCCTTCTTGCTGCCGCGTTTCTTGGCCTTGCGGGCGTTCTCCTTGTCCGACGCCGACTCGTCATCCGTCGACGCGACTGGCTGCCTGCGCGACTTCTTCTTGGCCTTTTCCTTCTTGCTCTTCTTGGCCTTGGCCTTCTTGGGCGTCTTCGCCTCCTCTGCGGGCGGAGGCGGGAGCTTCGCCGGGTCGAACGAGTACGAGTAATCCTTGGCCGTCTTCTTCTTGTCTGCTTCGTCGCTTTCACTCTCCTCCGAGTAGAAGCCGCTGGGCTTCTTGGCTCTGCTCTTCTTCTTGGCCTTCCCCTTGTGGCGCCGTTCATCGGGCGACTCAGTCTCCGACGAGTCGGAGATCGACAGCTCTTCCTCGCTTTCGCTCTCACTGTCACTCTCGCTGTCGCTCTGCTGCTTCTTCCTGCTCTTCCTGCTCTTCTTGCTCTTCTTGGCTTCAATCTTCTTCTTGGCGTGGCGGCTCTTGCCATGGTGGTGGTGGTCCGACGAGCTCGCATCCTTTGGCTCGTAGCCCCCATAAGGCTTGGGCCCAGAGCCACCCCCATACCCGCCGCTATACTCCGAGTACGCCTTGGGTCTCTCGGTGGCAAAGTCGTTCTGGTAGCCTCCCCCGCTGTAGCTTGGCGGCGCGTTCCCCCCACCCGCATAGTTCGATGAGGAGCTGCGGATATCGGCCATCCAGTTGGCACGGCCATCATTTCTCGGCATCTGCTGCGCGTATTGGTCCGGGATGGCGTCGGCATTGGGCCCGCGCGCTAGTTTGCCGCCGTATTCGATGACTTTACCGCCCAACCATTGGCCACTTTCGAGGATCTTGCTCTTCCAGTCGCCGGCGCCGGCAGCCGCTCCACCGCTGAACGAGTTACCTCCCTGGGCGTACGGGGAACCGAAGCGGTTGCGGTCGTGGAAGTTGCCGCTGGACGAGAAGCTCGAGCCCTCGACCGACTTCTGCATCCACATGACGGCTTGGCTTTGATCAGAAGGCGAAATGGTCCGTTCATCTAGATTTTTGAGACCTCTCCCCCGGATCTGATTAGAAAAGGGTTTTGGCCAATGAAAAGGCTGATATTGGTTTTGACCAATGAAATAATAGCGCGGGAATTTGGCGGCAAGCACACTTGCTGCACTTGCTGTATAAGCCATGGAGAGCTCGATGGAGGGCGAGGACGCGGCGGAAGAGGAGCTGCGCCTGCTGGAGGCCATGACCGGCATGTCCACTGCCATGCAGCAGGTTGGAGTCACTGCAACAGGAGGACATTGGCCCGGTATTGGTCCGGACTGACGCATTTGTGTGCATTTGTGTGTCGTTGCGGTCAGTTCAATCAGGTGCTGGCCAAGCTCAACCGGCAGACTGTGGAGCTGTCCAAGGAGCTGGGTACAGCCGAACGGCAACTAGTGAGTGGAGTAGGAAGCTGGTGGAGACTGAGGATGGAGCGCTGACGTTCTTGTGTCATTGTTTGCGGCAGAACGCGCTGTACCTGCCCTTCCAGGCCGCTATTTATGAGATGCAGAGTGACAACGAGAGAAGAACGACGCTGCCGATGCCGACGGTCACCTCCGTGGCCACACCCGAAGCCCAGCGGACAGAGCTCTGAACGCGGAGCTGTCTGTCGATATTTTCCGCTGCAGTAGAACGATGGACGCTTTGCTGTTGTCGTGGTTTGTATTTGTTCAGTTTGTTTGGATTTGGATTCTCTTACACACACTTGGCACTGCGTGGATGGCTTGCCGCTGTCTGTGGCGGTCGAGCTGCTTACTTGGGGCCCACCATGTCCTCAGGGCGTACGAAGCGGTCGAACTCGTCGCCGGTCAGGTAGCCGAGCTTGACGACGGTCTCACGCAGCGTGGCGCCGTCCTGGTGGGCCGTCTTGGCCACCTTGGAGGCCTTGTCGTAGCCAATGTGCGGGTTGAGCGCCGTCACGAGCATGAGCGAGTTCTTCATGAGCTGGTCGATCTTCTCGCGGTTGGCCTCGATGCCCACGACGCAGTTGTCCGTGAAGGCGCTGCAGCTGTCGCCGATGAGGCGGATGGAGGACAGCAGGTTGCTGATCATCACGGGCTTGAACACGTTGAGCTCGAAGTGGCCGTTGGCGCCGCCCACCGTCACCGCCACGTGGTTGCCCATGACCTGCGCGCAGACCATCGTGATGGCCTCGCACTGCGTGGGGTTCACCTTGCCAGGCATGATGGACGAGCCGGGCTCGTTGGCAGGCAGCGTCAGCTCGCCGAGGCCGCTGCGCGGGCCCGAGCCGAGGAAGCGGATGTCGTTGGCGATCTTCATGAGCGAGCAGGCGATCGTGTTCATGGCGCCGCTGGCCTCCACCACAGCGTCGTGGGCGGCCAGCGCCTCGAACTTGTTGGGCGCCGTGATGAAGGGCAGCTTGGTCTCCTCGGCGATGATCTGGGCGATCTCGGCGTCGTAGCCCTTGGACGTGTTGAGGCCCGTGCCGACAGCCGTGCCGCCGAGCGCGAGCTTGCACAGGTTGGGCAGCACGCGCTCCACACGCTGGATGGACAGCGCGATCTGCTCGCGGTAGCCCGAGAACTCCTGGCCGAGCGTGAGCGGCGTGGCGTCCTGCGTGTGGGTGCGGCCGATCTTGATGATGTCGTCGAACTCCTTGACCTTGGCGTCCAGCGCCTCGTGCAGCTTGTGCAGACCAGGCAGCAGCACGCGGTGGATCTCCTGCACGGCGGCGATGTGCATCGCCGTAGGGAACGAGTCGTTGGACGACTGGCCCATGTTGACGTGGTCGTTCGGGTGCACGGGCGTCTTGCTGCCCAGCACGCCGCCAGCCAGCTCAATGGCTCGGTTCGAAATGACCTCATTGGTGTTCATGTTGGACTGCGTGCCCGAGCCCGTCTGGAAGACCACGAGCGGGAAGTGGTCGTCCAGCTTGCCGGCGATGACCTCGTCAGCCGCGGCGAGGATCTTCTCGGCCACTTCCGGAGCCAGCTTGCCCTTCTCCAGGTTGTACTTGGCTGCGCACTTCTTCACCACGCCGAAGGCCTTGATCACGGGCATGGGCATGCGCTCGCGGTCGCCGCCAATGGGGAAGTTCTCGAGGCTGCGCTGCGTCTGCGCGCCCCAGTACTTGGAGTCGTCCACCTTGACCTCGCCGATGGAGTCCGACTCCACGCGGAAGGTGCTGGCGGCGCGCACAACCTTGACGGTCATGCGCGCGGAGGCGGAGGTCTTGCCGATGGCGGAGAGCATCTCGGCTTGGGGGGTCGACGTGATTGAGAGAGTGAAGGGGGAAGGACGACCGGAACGAATCCTGACCGCAGCTTTCCAAACGAGTG
>AWVW02043413.1:0-10622 GCA_000500225.2 Phytophthora pinifolia
AATTTATGAGAACTGCGTTTAAGGGGTGTACCGCAGGGGTTTTCACGTAATCTGACGACCTTCGCGCGACCCACTGGTGCGACAATGCGCAACGGTCAGCAACTTTCAGCAACATGCAGCAACAGCGGGCAACTATAGCGCAACGTAGACAATACCGTTTGTACCAGTTTTATACCGATATCTGTACACCTGTGCCACATAATCAAACCGGTATTGGACCGACCGATACCCCCCACAGCGCCCCCACACACAGCGCCCACACACAGAGAGGGCATGGTGACGGTTCAGCGGACGGCGCTACGAGGCGCGCGGCCGCGCGCTTGACGACGTCAACGCCATGGTGGCCCGTGCTGTGCCGCGCACGGCATTGCTGCAGCGCGACTTCAGGAGAGCTCACGCCAGCGGAAGTGGTAGCATCCGGCTGCCACGCAGAGGCTCGCGCGCCGTGCAACATTGCTGCAGAACGTCTTCAGGAAGGGTATACGCCAGCGGCAGTGGTTGCAGCCAGCTGCCACGATGCCGTGGAAGGACTCTACGTTGACCGCGCCGCGCGCTGGAAGACGCCAAGGCCGTGGATTCCTGTACCGCGCACAGCACCGTTGCAGCGCTTCTTCGAGAAGGCCCACGCAAGCGGCAGCGGTAGCAGCCGGCTGGAGTATCAAGCCGCAGCAGCGGTTTGCTGAAACAGCGGACGGCGCTACGAGGCCTGCGGCCGTGCGCTCGACGAAGCCAAGCCAGGTTGCAGCAGTCGGGAATGAACGCGTCACACACACGTATCACCCATACAGAAGCAGTGCGGCGAACCAGCAAAACGAACAAGCCGCAGCAGCGACTTGCAGAAACAGTGGACGGCTCTACGAGGCTCGATCCGCACGCTGGACGACGGCGAATCGGGCTGCGGCAGTTGCACTAGACGAGGCGCGTGGTTTGCTGGACGAAGCCAAGGTCGTGGAGGTCCTGGAGCTCGGCAACAGCGGTGGTCGGCGGTGGTCTTGCAAATCGCCACTGCCCGCTGCCGCGTGGCAGCTGAAACGCGGACGGCTCTACGAAGGGCGCGCCGTGCGTTAGCGAACAACGATTCTCGATGCGAGCGCCTTGCTGGAGGGAGCTCAAGAAGCTGCGGCGGGTGCTTGCTGAATGAAACCAAGGTTCTGGATTGCTGCAATAACGCGATCGCTGCCGTCCCAGCAGAATAAGCGGATGGCTTTGCGAGGGCTTTGCTGCGTGGCGAAGCGTGTATCGGTTCTTTCGCGGAGGACTTGCAGGATGAAGGCGAGATTCTCGCGTACACTGAAAACGAAGGTGCGGATGCTGTTATTGTGCATGGATTTTGTGTTGCTTATTAATGCTTTTTACGACTCAGTTAGGAGGCAAAGTGAAGGCGTTGAATGTCGGAAGGCCAGATTCTGTTGCGGTGGTGCGAATGGCCATTGATTGCCGAAACGTTTCCAAGGTGATGTCGCTCAGGCGACACAGTCGATTTTCTTCAGATAGTGCGGTGGCAGGTGGTTTCGACCATGCTGCTAACTCCTCAGTAAACGGAGTTAATGCAAGCAGTGCATCTCGACACGTCACCCGCGACACGAGCAGATAGGTTTGTTGCGGCTTGTTGACGACTCGCTGCTTGGATCTCCAGTCCATGACGACCATCGACTGGAGCGTCTCGCCCTGGACCTTGTACACAGTAGATCCGATAGCGCATACGAAGGGTAGCTGCTGTGGTTTTACTGTGATCGAGCGACCGTGGCCATCGGATGCTTTGGGGAGCGTGATGGTCACCTTCTGGTACGCCTCCGTCGCGTAGAACACTGGGAAAAGTTCGGGGTCGAGACCAGGTCGGATCGCTACAGCGTGCGGCCGCTGTGGCAGACGGAGATTGGCGTAGTCCGGCGACTGGTTCGGTAGCTGCACTATGGTGCTTGTCGCGCCGTCGCGTACGAGACGAAAGCGCGTGCCATCTGGAAAGTGCACTGATCCGAGCGTGCCGAGAGTGCCATTTGCTGCACCTTTTGTCGTCGCAACGTTTTGCGTGACCTGCACGGGCATACCATGGATGAGATCAAGGTATGGGGCCATGCGGCCGAAGCGGTTGTCTGGAAGGCTGAGTATATAGCGAATGTCGCTGCGACTGAGCCCGTTCAAGGTCCCCTTGAAATTCGCGAGGACGCGAACGGGGAACACATCATTCGGCAGCATGTTTGCCGTTTCTGCAACGAAGACATTGTTGACTGCATGGCGTGTTGCATTTTCGGGTGTCACGAACACGGCGTCGGCGCCAACCGTGACGTGTTGTTCGTTGTGCTCATGATGGTCGCGTTGGTGGTCGTCGCTGCGATCAATCACACGGCTGTTAATCAGGTTGATGAATGCAGGGGTCCATTGGCCGAGTCGTGCGAGACGACAGCCCTCTCCCCACTCCGAGTCACTCCGGAAGCGCACCGACTCCTCGAGGATAACCACAGTGGTAAACTTGCGCCACAGCTCGAATCCTTCGATGTCAGCTGTGGTCACTTTTCGCGTCTTGTCGAGCGGGTTAAGGTAGATCGGATCGGCTTTCACAGGCGGCATTTGCAGAAAGTCGCCTACGAGTACGACGTGCACGCCACCGAATGGTACGCTGGGCACTTGTTTGTACCGCCGCAGCAATTTGTCGAGCCGCAACCATTCGGCCTTTGTCATCATAGAGACTTCGTCGATGACGAGGAGGTCGAGCGACGTAAAGTGCTTGTCGTTGATGGCGTGTTTGAGGCTCATGAGAAAGCTAGCTAGCGTCCGTCCCCCAATCAACGTTGCGGCCTTGCCCGTCAGAGCTGTCTTCACGACGGCGTCGCCGCGATTCCAGCTTGTGCAGAACGCGTCCACAGCATCAATCACACGACTTTTGCCGGTACCGCCGGCACCACCAAGAAACATCAGAAGCTGGTCGTTGCGAAAGCGTGCCTCGAAATCGTCGGCACGATAGCTGTCGTGGCGACCCTGCATACTCCCGAGCTCTTGCCGCAAAAAGCGTTGGACCAGCGAGATCGTGATAAGGGTGAAGGCGACGTACTGGCGAAAGTTTAGCGTAAACGCTCGGGAGACTTCTGCAATCGATGCGTACGGTCGCAGCGGCGGCGGCGGAGGAGCGTCGCGAGGAGGTGGCGGTGGCGGTGGAGACAATTCGAGTACATGATCAAGCTCGTTTTCGAGCAGAGCGATGACTTCGGTGGGTCGCTCATCAAGTGTTTCCGAGCGAGGTGGCTCGGCCTCATCATTCGACGTGCTGCTCACAAATTGCTGTAGCTCTCCGAGCGATATGTCTAACGCTGCCGAGGCACGACGGCGTGACTCCACGGCTGCGCCCGCTGTGGTCTGTGCGACTGTGCCCAGTAGATCCTGGAATCTGTTGCTCGATATAGACGACGCTGCATTCGGGAAAATAGGCAGATTCGACGCGATCTCTGAAGTTGGATCGTCACTATCGCTGCCGTCGCCGTCGAAAAGATAGGTGAAAGCGTCAGTTCCAGCAGCAGGTGGAGTTGGTGCGGCCTCGCACGCGGTGGCAGCGCGATCGAGGGCAGCCTCGATATCATCTCGCGTTCCTGTGATGTCGTCATCGTCGCTGTCACTATCATCATTGGCGCCAAGCTCAGTTCCCATCGCTTCACCGCGCTCCTTTGCCTGCTTCGCGGCACGGCTACAGTCGTCCATATTGGCCATAATCTCGGTCGTGAAAGCAGTGCGCGTGGGATGCCATTGCCAGAATGCCTCGTTCCACGCAGCGTTGCTTGTTGGGTTCGTCACGAGGTCAGTGACAGTGCGGAATGGCTTGAACAGCACGAACGCACACTGGCTTCGCTGTACGACACGCTCGTGTGGCGTCTCGGTGTCGACGAAAGGCATTCTCATGCCTACAAGTACCGGAACGACTTCGTTTGTATGTACGCCGACACAATGCGTATCGAAGAGCGGATGCTCCGGCATGAACAGCGCAGCGTCTGTGGTCGTCGACGTTCGCTTTCGACGGAAATGCGTCGCTACAAACTCGTACAGAGTGACATCCTCAAGCATCGGCGGTCGGAACAGATAATCGTCCAGGAATGAAGCTGCTCGGAAGGTGACGGCGTCGAGGCTGTCCGTTTGCAACTGAACGAGGTCGCACGGGTGGGACTGTTGCTCCATGAGCTGGTGCAACACGTTTCGAAGTGGGAGAGATGAACACGACGTACTCATGTATGAGCACGACCCACGGAGCACGTACAGAGCGGCAAGGGGTCCGGCAATCTCTCGCCGGTTCGTGATTGCATATAGCAGCGACGCAACGCGTCGGCGTCCTATTGCCGCACGCTGCAGAGAATCCATCGGTTGTGCGTCGACGTTGATGTCGGTGTTGCGTGCCTCGCGTAGCTGGCGCCGCTTGAACGCAGCGAGGGCGACAGCGGTGATCGAGTCGATCTGCTCTTGCATCTTGGTCACGTACTTCGTTGCGTAATAGATGCGCAAAAGTGCATTGCGACCACCGATCATGATCTGAATATCATGGTTTGACCGAAATGCCAACATGATCTCGCGATTGAAGCCGTTAACGAACTCAAACGGCGCTCGTCGTTCAAGCATAACGCCATCGCTCGAGCAAGTCGATTGCATCACCCGATCACGTGGGAATCCATAGCGGCATTGACCAGAGGGCGCAGCGCGGCTTTGCTTGAAGCAACTCCCCACATGAGACCACCAGTGTAGATTCAACAGGAACACGAGCATGGAGACTGCAAACGCAACGGCGCGAGGCATCCACCGTTCATCGCTGATCGAAGGTGGCAACATTGTCAGCGTGCGAGCGACTACGTCGTCGCGAAAAGCATCGTTCTCGCGCTGCTCCAGTCGGTGAGGGGCACGATTCAATTCGTGGAGGTGCCTGGCATACGCATCGTCATTCATATCTTCATCGGAAGCGTTTGCATGCACCGCGAATAAATGCAGATCTCGGCGGTATATAGCTGCTTTTGCAGCCGCAACGCTGCCGTGATATGGCGTCTCTAACCGCACAGCCAATGCAAGCTCAGCCGTGGAAAATGGCCGCATCGGTGGTGGCCACGACGACGGTCGGTGGTCAAGTAATAGACGCCGAATCACATGCTGGGAGCTGAGCTCAGTACCGCACCTCGAGCATCGCACGAGAATTGGTTCGACGCGCACGGAGCGACCACGTTGGGGCTTGTTCGGATCCTCATATGCCTCGGATGGGATCGGGAGTTCCTGCAGATAGGCATATGAGTGCCCGCAGAAAACGCACGATGAGTTCTCTACACAGATAGGCATCGACGTTGACACGATGCTGTCTGTGAAGGCCTCCACATCACGATAATACTGCTCGCCGTGCGCAGCAACCGCTCGGTCGAACGCGTCCGTGTTCGGCGGCGCGTCCATCAACCAGACCAGGAAATGAGCGTGTAGCGTACCGCCGCCCTGGGTCTCGACCATACCAAAGTATGCCTTGACAGCACCGAAAAGACCGTCGAAGGGTCTGGTCTTCATATTCTTGGGCGTGACGCCGACCACATGCTCGATAAACGCGTCCATGTTTCGCATAAACAATCGGGCCGACGCAACGTCGTTGCGCATGCTTGCACTGTGCAGTGCCGAACGGCCAGGCTGCTCGGCCAACGCAGCGTCAAACAGCGTGTCCACAGATGTGATTCCACAATATTGCGCCATAACAGACGTGTCCGCCACATTCGGGGTCAATGTTACGAAAAGCGCTGGCTGACCGTAGCGTGCTTGATATGCGAATGCCTGTCGCCGGCATTGCGCGCGCTCTCCATCGGAACCCCACATGGCACTGCCGCTGATTTCGACGGTCTTCACAAATGCGGCTGCAGTCGAGTTCTGGCTGTGTGCCGATGCTGTGCGACCCTGGCGCCTGAGTTCTTTCTCGTTGAGAGCTTCCATGAGCGCGGACTCAGTGATATCGCTATATGGCTCGAACATTGAGGGGTTTCGCTGACATTTCAGAGCGACTTGCATGTACATCTTGTGGATGGCCATGAAATCAAAGCTCGCAAGGATGAAGATCTCATCTTGCGCAAATCGCCTTGAGCTTAGCAAGCTATAATGCCGGATACAGGTGTTGAGTGCCACAGGTACATGCCGCGGCTCGCCTGGGTGCCCTCGTCCGTAGGGGAACAAGTGCGGGAACATGCGCGCGAAAAGTGTCCCGTCCTGTTCTGCGAATTGGCTTGAATGCCGGACGAGGAACTGTGGCTGAAATGCCGGACGAGGAACTGTGGCTGAAATGCGCTTTGATTCTCATGCTCGTGGCCTGACGACGGCTGCTGCGTGTTCACCTCACGGTCGTCAGAAACAAACACAACTCGGCGCTCGACGACGTCAGTCTGCGCATCGGATACGTCGTTCTCCCAAACGCCGCCAACTCGATCGTGCTCGGCATCCATTTCTGCGGTCTCGACGTCTGCATCTTCGTCTTCAAAAATGAGGTTGTCTGCGACAACGTCAGTCTGGAGCTCTGAGCAGTCGACGGCAATGCCATCGTAGAAGACGTTGTTCCGCTTGTAGAATCGGAGAACGTCCTCGACAATCTCGCGACGCACGCGGTGCATTTGCCGAACGCGTGCTTGCTGGTCTGATGTGAACGGGCCAGCCAGCACGACACGGTACGACGACACATTGGCGACAGGGATCGGCAGCAACGTAGCGGCCGGGCCCGGCGTGGCGTTGAAAGCCAAGCAATGAGAACGTATCGCACGATGAGCGCCTCCTCGCATTACGTGCGTGACGGCGACGACGGACACGGTCTGCGTCATAAGGCGCTCGGGCAGCGTCATATCGGAGAAACGGGCCGGTAACGCGCCGACAAAGAATCCATTCTTTATCGAGAACTTGGGAATCTTTTGCTTCGCCAAGCTGTCGTCACACTCTGCACAGACGTTCAAATCTCCGTCTCGACGCACGCCACGCTTTGAAAGCAGAGCTCTTTCTAAACTCGAGCTCAGAGCAGAGCAGTCGTAATCACCAACAAGCTCAGCCGGCAGCGCTTCATCTTCACTCGATAGCAACCCTTGTAATTGCTGCGTTCGGCTGGCATCCGAGATTTCGATCACGCGGCACGACTTTCTGAGCTGCCACCGATCACAAACAGCACAAACAGCCTCATCGAGGCCAGCAGCACCAAGTGCGAGCCGCAAACGATGAAGACACTTTTCTTTGGAAGCTGATGCGATTGGGTGCATCCTCGGAATCTTGCCCTCAAGCCCCCACACAGGACGAAGCTCGGCATGCCGACTAGTATCACCCAACTCTGGCGGTGCTGCCACACGAACGCGAGAACGGCATGGCGTAGTCTTCGACTCCACTCGTGGACCAGTTGAGCCCGATCTAAGCCGATACCTCTCTCGTTCGCGGCGCAATCTTTCAGCTCTTTCATCTGCTGTTTCACGGGCGCGCCAGCGCCGAACCGCCAAGCGGTTTCGCTCTCGTTTTTCCTCGATACTGGTAGTCATGGCAAGTTGCTCACGTTCGAATCCCTGGATGAGCAATCCACGTAAAATGCAGCTATATACGACAAAGCGCGCTCGACAATCCTCACCTGCGCACGTCCCTCTCGAGCCACGGTGCTGAATTCCTGCAACAAGACAGAATTATGCTCCACAACAGGACTGGTCTACAAAAAGTTTTTTTTTTCATTGTTGAGACCATACGTATTACCACTATCAACGAGAACAACTGAGTTGACTAGCTACTGTCCGACTACAAAATGGTCCATTGTCAGCTGTACCATTTTGCGCTTTATCACCGGCGGCGCACTCGATTGTTGGTTTTCCTGTTCTACGCCAATAACGCCTCTGCAATTACGCGTGCCGCATAGGCATTCACGGACAACCTATACAGTATGAACACGTACAACATCAACGTCAAATGTACACACTCAGCTGCACAAATTTCCATCAATATAACTCAAACTCACGGCCCTATGAATGTAGCGGAGACCATACTCAACAGTAAGCTCGTCACCACGCTGGACGTGACGAATACAGAACACGCCGCAGCGCTCTTGGCCGCGAACGTTCCACTTCTCAAAGCTACAATTCGGTTCACTTGAGTGGTTTAAAAACCGCATGTGTCCGCCGACGCGTGTAGCATCAATCACCCGATCACTGCCCACTCGAAGCATGTAAAAATGCGTATCGTTTCGATAGACCTGCACGAATACACAGTTAGCACGCCGTTTTCAATAATCCATGCAATCACCACCACATACCCGAGATCGCAACTCGGCATCGCTTCTCGTGAGCACTTCGCCCACGTATTCACCTACGAAACGTCCAGGATCCACGTCTTCCAGCGCGATGACGCCGACGCCTTTGTGTCCACAATCTATGACCGCAGTCTTAAGCGTCGAGCCTAGTTGCAGCTGCCGGTTTGAGCACCGCTCTCCACATGGACAGCACTCCACCGCACATTCGTACCGCATCTGTACAATGATACAGCCAACTGTTAGCAGTGCAAGATGCATCACATATACCTCAAGCGCCGCAACGCACCGCACGATTCAAGCAGCCCTCACCACAGCACCAATCTGTGAGATCGCCAACCTCACATTCACACACCTGAACGTCGTCCTGCAACACAGACGAATGCCAACATATAGTTTCGATCAATCCCAGAACAAGTAGCCTCACAGTTGTAAAGAGCTGAGTCACAGCCTCCGGCATGCTCACCTACTTCCGAATCCGCTAGCCACGTACCACCTGCACATACATTGGCCTCTACCAGGCGAACGGATGCAAATGCGCGCTCAACAGGACCAGCCGTAACAGTCGTAGCGGCATTCATAGCAGTAGTCGTTCTCCTCGCATCATACATGACCAATACTTGAAGTCGCGTGGCAACTACACACGTGCAGCCAGTCCTTCTCCCCACCATTAAAAAACAAGCCGGCTTCGCGATTGAGACGAGCGCCTTCTTCTCCCATCGTCAACCGATTGTCGCCTCGCTTCGTCAACTGACTGCCTCCCCCCACCGTCACTCAGCCGTCTCCTCCCATGGTCGAAGACTCTCCACTCCGTTTCGATTGGCCTCAAAAGTAAAGAAACTCCGAATTCGTTCTTAGCACAACGTCTGACGAAATCAACTTCGTGTATACGATACACCACAACAAGAGGCACAATGCGCACAAAATAGTCGCCACGCGCTCGGAGGTGAGCCGAGCAATGGAAGTGTACGGTGCCTGTGCACACCGATAGACAGCAGAAGCGGTAGCGGAAGCGGTAGTACGTAGTTCTATCAGATCGCCGCAGCGATGACGACAAGGGTAGGGGCAACTTGGCAGACCGACGGGCACAGTCAACGCCAGAGACAGCGGCAGTAGATGGTCCTACGAAACTGGCGCCGCGCTGAACGAAGTACGAGCCTCAGCCGGCGACCACTTGCAGTAACAGGGGTGCCACCGCCGCGCCAGCAGCATCAACAACCGGCGACTCTAAGAGACTAGACAGCGTCGTGGCCCAACAGCACAACAACAGCGGCGACTCGGCAAACCGAGGAGCACCGGCAACCTCGTCCCGCAAAACGTGTTGCTGTCTGCTGCCACCGTGCTCTTCGCGTTCGTCTCTTCCCGTGCCAGACCACCCTCTCTCCCCGCTGCCTCTCGCTCTGCCAAGCACTGGCAGTGGCGAGTGGCAGCTCATTTTCGTTTTTGGCGATGCCAGCCAAGAAGCCAACCAAGTCGCCTAGCGACGAGCCAGCCGTCAGCGCCGCGGCAGACGCAGCCAGCGTCGACGATCCGACGCCGACGGCCGTCTCGCTCGTGACCGAATCGCCGCCAGCCGCGAAACAGACGCGTGCCTCCCGCTCGACCAACGCGCCCAAACTTCCAGGGTACGAGTCGCCGCTCAAGAAGTTGAAGAAGACCATGAGCCACCACAAACCCCGCAAAGTGATCGACACGATCGACGGTACGTCGGACGTACAACGTCCAAAATCTGCAGCTCTGTTAACTGTGTATATTCAATGCAGATCTACGCGATTTTATCAAACACAACGACGTCGGCCATAAGCAAGTCCGCGACTCCATCACTATCCAAGCACGTTTCCTCTGGTGTGCCGCCGAGAACATGGGAAATTACCATTTCCTACGACTATACCTGGGCGAGCAACAAGCACCAGAGCCGCTTCGCCAGCAACAACGAGAGTTCCAGGCCGCGCAGCGAGAGGATACCTTCGAGGCAAACCAGTACCTCATCACCGTCTCGCTGTACGAAGTGGCCCCAGATGATCCCAACCTCCCAGCTCCAGGTGCCGTCATCTCCTTCTTACCGACCAAGCTCAGTCTTTACCGAAACTGCTGCCAAGTGAACGCCAAGCTGTCGGGTATCTCCACCGTCGACATGCCATGAGCATGCACTCACACAAAAACGTCCGTCATACTAAGTAGTCCGTAAGCAATTCATTTCACATTTTAAGCAACGCTTATGATCACACTTTCAACCGTTTTACTACATCTTCCATCATATTCCAAACTTTGTACTACCCCATTCTACAAGACCGAATGTATTATCTTAGCAATGTCACCTCGGAAATGTTCCAGCAATCACTGGACACTCGCACCACCGCCATATCTCATCTAC
>AWVW02043415.1:0-20228 GCA_000500225.2 Phytophthora pinifolia
ACAGCGTCCGCTTGCCGCCCCGGCAGTTGAAAAAGCGCAAGAGCTTTGCATTCCAGACACGCGTGATTCAGTGGCTCGGCGAGGGCGATGGCCTCGCACTGATCAATCGCTGCTCGAAACGAGCTCTCCTTCCGCAAGCAGTTGGCCAAGTTGAGGCGGACGTCTGTGTTCGATGGCTGCAATCGGGCTGCCCGCAGATAAAATCGCCGCGCTCGTCCGAGGTAGGACGCGTGTTGTGTTTTCTCCAGGTGCGTCTCGCTCTTCGTGGCCAGATTAAAGTACGCGTTGCCGCTGTCGACGTACGTATCACGGCCGAGACGTCCATACGCGGCAAAATGTTTGGCAGCGTCTTCGTATCGGTTCAGCTGTAGCAGCGCAAACCCCAGTGCCCCATGGAGCTCATCGTCATCTGGCGCACTCTGCTGGACTTCCTTCAGATCCTCCAAGGCGCTATCAAATGAGCCAAGGTGGCACCGCACGATGGCGCGGTTGCGGTGGGCAGCCACGTCCCGACCTCGGCCGAACAACGCTATGCTTTGGTTGTACGATCTCTCGGCTTGGGGCCAAAGCTCGAGTTTCTGGTAAGCCACGCCGCGGTTGAAAAGAGCGTCTGCACGCACCTCCGCAGTCGCTGCCGTTTCCAGTTTAATAGCCTTGTCAAAGTCCTCAATGGCAGCGGCGTAAGCAGCGAATTGGCACTTGAGAACACCCAGACTCACGTGTGCACGGGCGTGCTTTGGCTGACGCTCGGTCGCAGTCTCCAAGTCCCGAAAGGCACGATCGTACTCTTCACCCAGAGCGTTCAGCTCGGCGCGATCCACATAAGCGTCAGCAAGAAGCGGCTCCAGTCGAATGCACCTGGACAAGTCGGTGACGCTGCCCACGAAGAACTGTTTCATCATTTTGCGGACGAGAGGCTCGTCGTTCATAGCTTCGGCGCCAAGACTTCGTTCCACTTCGCGTGGTGAAAGTCTAGGAGCGAATGGCGAGCAAGACATTGTTGCCGCTGCGCTTGGTGCTCCAGCGAAAGTCGTTGCAAAGTTCAGCTGGAAAGCTACTCGCCACCGCATGTAAAGCTGCATCTGTACGACCCCGCGCTCGTAATACACACGTCCTTCCTTCGGAGCAAGCGAGATGGCTTTGTCGTACTCAGCCATAGCTTCGGAGAGCTGACCAACTGAAACAAGCAACTGTGCGCGACGTGCATATCCCCGGAAGCTCGATGGATCCGTACTCACAACCTTGTCGCTTACACGCAGCGAGTTTTCAGTATCGCCAAGCGAGTGCAAGGATTCCGAGAGGAGAACAAGGTTTTCGCTCGTGGGGTTCTCGGCCACGGCCTGCTCGAAGGCACGTACGGCACTCTGGAAACGTGACAAGAGCTGAAACGCGCGCCCGCATAGCAACAGCGCGCCTTTGCCCTCAGCTTTGGGTTGAGTCTCCCCAGTTGATTTACCCCCAGCGGATGTCCTCGCACCTTGACGACTTTCAGGAGACTCCCTGGCCACTTGCTCCACGAAGCTGATGAAGCTGTACAGTGCTGGTCGTGCAAGTTTGAGCTGGAGCTGGAGCCTCCCACGCAGCAAGTGTGCCCATCGGTCACTCGGTTGAGCTCGTGTAAGTCGGGTATAATCCCGCAGTGCTGCCGCCGTATTTCCTTGCCGAGTATACGCTTCACCGCGCAGATAGATCGCCCGGGTTAGACCGGCGTCATTGGCGAGCGCACTCGTGCAAGCCTTGATGCACTCCTCGCTGTCGTGGTAATGATTCAGGTACACCAAAGCGATCTGTAACCAGACCTCGGACAGCGTCGGGTCAGTGGCGACGGCGGCCTTGAAGTCTTGCAACGCATTATTGAAGCGCAAGTCGCGCAGGTGCAACGCACCACGAACAGTGTACGCTCCAGCAATCGTCGGGTCCAAGGAAAGACATCGCGAGAGGTGCTGGATGTTGTTGGCGTGGTGCGCTGCCGTCGTCTCGGCGTCTTTGGCTGCTCCAGTTGAGCCATCCTTCATCAACATCAAAGTCGCAAACGCACCCCGGTAGAAATGAGCGATCGGGTAGTGATACTCCATCACCACGGCATGGTCAAAGTCTTGCAGCGCATTGACCTTGTCATTCGAGAGCGCATACAGCCGTCCTCGCTGAGCATGGATAGCTGCAACCAACAGCTCGCGGTCCACCGTGGACAGTGAGCGATGGTCTCCAGACCCATGTGGGGGCCCTCCGCCTAAGCCGCTGCTATTGCTCGGCGTCCTTAGCGTCCGAGGCTTGCCAAGACCGCTCGGGTCGAGTACGAGGAGATGCACCAGCCGCGTCAGATTCTGAATCACTTGACGGAGCACCGTCACATCGCCGGTGAATTCGAGAAGACGAACGGTAAGATCCCCGACCGTCTCCACAACCTCGACAAGTGTGCAGCCCTTATGCAGTGCGTTCACATAGTCTTGGATAATTGCTGCAAGCAGTTCTTCGTAACGCATGTGCTCGGAGTGATACATGAGACTCTGCTCTTCGCCCTCGATGGCGCGCAAACGCAAGGTCGCACGATCATAGTAAGCTCTCCAACAGCTCCGGTCTAGGGCCAAGACAGACGTCAAGTCCTCCAAAGCCGCACCCACAGCACGCCCGCGATGAAAGATCTCCGCACGCAGCAGCAAAGCTTCGGTGTATTGCGGGTGCAGCACCAGCGCGCGGTTCACGTCAGCCAGGGCATTCTCAGCATCGCCAATTTTGCTATGCAGGCATGCTCGAAGAAGAAAAAGACGCTGGTCCTCTGGACGCAACAGCAGCGCATGACTCAAATCCTTGATGGCTTGTGTCCACAAGCCGAGCCGACGACAGCATCGAGCTCGAAGCAGCGCTGCCAAGATAAACTCGCGCTCAATAACCACGCACGCAGAGGCGAGCAGGATCGCTCGCTTCCAATCCTTCTCCGCCTCCGCCAACAGCGCCTTCAGGAACAGTTCGTCAACCGTCATGTGCTGATCGCCTTCCTTCAAATATGCAGCCAAGCTCTCCACCAGATCAGGGGCCATGGCCTTGATCGGGACCCGGTTGTCGCCTGTCACCGAGCTAGCGTCAGTGCGCCGATCCGACCCACGACTACTCAGTGACGAAGCAGGACGGCGTTGCAGAGCTACGTCGTCACGCAGAACCACTTCGGTCTGTGTGATGACCGACATTTCCTGGCGCAAGAACGATTTCATCGCTCGCTTTGCAATAACGTGGCGACAGATCCGCAGAACATGTGCCGACGTTGGGTCCAGCTTCGATCGCACATGAATAGCGCCCAGATCATCTTCATTGCCCTCCATCGCATCTGACCGCCTTCGTCTCTGCACCTTTTGCCCTGGTGGAGCAACCTGAGCGAGTGCGGGGAGCTGCTTGCCTTCGCCAATAGTTCGCAGCGAGGTGCCCTTAGCCAGATGCTGGGCTGCCAGAGCAGGTATACTCGCGCTAGACATCAACCGCATGCGATGTGCCATTTGGCTGATAGCTTTGTCCACAGACGCTAGCCGGTGGAGAATTGTCGTCGGACCACCGCCCCCTGCGTTGTCCTCTTCGATCACATTATCAATGACGGGCTCCAGCGATGTCTTCCGAGCTTTCGTAGCGTACAATGGCGGGGTTGGTACATTCGGCTTTCCGAAGCTCGCACCGCTTGATCCATTCAAGGTCGACACGCGTATCACGTGCTTCTCCGTCTCGCGAAGTCTTCGAGCAATGTTGCTAACGTGTAGATACTTGCGAAGAATGACACCGCGAAGTACGTGTTGCGTGAACACCTGAGGTTGCGGGTCCCCGTCCTTACGGAGCACAATTGGCGTCGCAAGGGTGTCATCACCTGGATCTGGTTTTGTAGACTCCGGTTCGGCTTCATCCGACTGTGTTTCTTCTGCTGTAAAAGCTTCAGATACGGACGACAACGCAGTCGAATCACCTGCACGTGGTAGCTGAGAAGTCCCTTGGTCGCTCAGCTCGTCCTGCTTTTCTGGCGCTGAAGAGGGTGGTGAGAGCGGCTGAAGGCGGATCGGAACTGTCCCCAGGACAGGTATAGATAACGGCGTGTAAGGGTCATCTCCGATACCAGTTCCAGAGACCACCAGGCTCGCCGATGTCTGCATGGGTGTTGTGGGCACTGAACCCACGCCGACGGGGTTACTGGAAGCGCCGGGAGTGGTGGGCTCACTTCGCATTGTCAGGCGGGAATTATCCTGACGCGGAGTAGTTGATATTGACGAGACTGGGGTCGATGGCTTCGTAGAAGTTGCAGGAGTCGTCAACTCGGATCGTGGTGTAGCTGGTCCATCGAAAAGGTAGAAGTTGCTTTCTGGTGTAGCAGGAATCCCGTTCGATGTTGCGTTTTCTCCTTTCCACGGAGCCACACGCGACTCGTTCGTTGCAGTCATATCGTCTGACGATAACCCTCCCGCTCCAGTTCCACCCCGACTCGAAGTTGGAGTTGACGTGGCATTCTCGTCCTCAAGTAAAACAGGAATCCGCGTATCACCAGCGACTTTCCAACTGCTTCGTCGTCGCTGCACACTTGGAGATGGCACGGCCGGAGGAGATGCAAGTGGTTTTCCCTGTGGATGCGTAGGTTGTGGCTTCCATCGGAAATACCTCGGTGTATCGGACGGCGTTAGAACGTAGGGTCTTTTCACCGGTCGAGGACTGAAGACGGCAGGAAGTGCTCCAGGAGGGAGGACCGGCGCGCCGTTGCTTTGATCTTCGTCGACCTCACGCTCGTCTTCGTAGCAATCATCGTTCAGAAGATGAGATCTTTGATGTTTCCGCTGTAGCTTGTCACTCTCCTCCTTCGTAATAACTCCAATCGGTGGGCGCTGCGGAGCTGGCCGAATGTCAAAAAGCAGAGGACGCCGCTTTAGCTCAGGATCCATCGCCAACACTCGAGACTTATTGCGCCTGGAAGGCTACCTACCGAATGCATCCTAGCTCTCCGTAATAACAAACCGTTTTCTCGCCACCAAGAGTCACCTGCGATCGCAGCAAAATAAAGCTCAGCAAGTCAAATGATCAGCTCATGGCAGCTTCAGCTTGGTTTCTTGGCGCGGGCTTAGTCTCCTGGCTATGAAAAGCGTGCTCGGCAGGACAATTTTGCATGGTCGTTCAGCGGACCTGGATAACGAGCGACGACAAGGTTGGCGAGGCTCATTATTTACTTCTTATCATTTGTCATTTGCCTGCCGCACCGCCCGCCAGAAATACGTTACCGGCAGTAATTTACCGCAAGTCGCCATCGTTCATTTTTTCCTGCAAATTGGCAAGACACTTGCACTGCAATTGGAGAGGAACACAGCAGTTAGACCAAATCCAAATAATCGTACAGCCTACTTCGGTCTCACCTGCCACGGCGCCAGTCGGTGGGACGAATCGTAGCGTTTGGATGCCGTCTCAAGAATCTGAGGAGACCACTTGCTGCATGCTTTTAGCAAGCTTGACAGGAAGATGTCCATGTCGCTTGGGCGGTGGGTGTCGCCCATGTGCTCCGTAAATACATTTAGTATATGCTCAGCCCCCGCCATATCAAGCTGGCCGAGACGACAGAGCACAGCATTGCCATACGCTTCGTTTGCAAGCTCAAGCTGCCCATTGGCGCGTCGAATGTCACCAACCGACACAAAACACCCTTCAGCGAGGGACCACAAGTCAGCATCAGCGTACACCCGTGCCGCCCATAAACCATTTTCCGCTGCGCTGTGCACACTTCCTCCGGCTTCAGCAATGCTCTTAGCCTGGACATACAGCTCTGCCACCTCCTTGGCCAGCTCCGTTCTCTTGCTGTCCGTTGGGAATCTGCGCTTGAGTCTCAACGCCAACTCGGACAGGCCACGGGCCGCCTCGTCATAGTACCCCGCAGAAGCCAACTCGTCGCACACGCGTTGAATGGTACGAACCAGCTCACTCTGCTCGCTCGGGTACGTCTCCACCTCCTCCAGCGAGCACCATGCCGCTTCCAACTCGTAGCTGGCCCGAACCAACAGCCCACTCGCGGCCTTGGCCGCCTCAATGAAAAACACGGCCGCATTCTTCCAGTCCTTCCTCACTTTGCACTGCAGCGCCTTGGCCCTGATCTGTCGGTGCGATTCTGTCTCGGCCTCACTAAACCCCGTCTGGAAGCCCGTCGATCCGTCTCCACGTCTGCGTCTCACTGATCCATCACTACTTACAGCCCCAGCCCCAGAGGCAGCTCCTCCCACCATGTACTTGTCCATACTGGACATAGTCCCTCCTCTAGAGACCTTCATCACCCACGGCGCTCGACACAGAGCCTTGGTGAAGTCACCAGACTCGTCAGCCCAGCGCCACGTGCCAAAGACACCGAAAGCGTAGCGCTCCCTGGACGGCACGTGGGCGACGCTGAAGACCAGAGCGTTGTGGAAGCGCCAGGCCAGTGGTTCGTTGCGCACCAGCGCCTTCGCAGTATGATACACGGCCGAGAACCACTTGGACACGCCCACCGATGCGTCGGGCACCAGATCGGCAGGCTCGTTCTGCTGGCTGAGCCACAAGGCGAACGAATGATCCGACGGGTTCGAGGCTGCCGCAGCCAGCAGCACAGCTGATACAAGCGCGGCCACACGCAGCAGCGTGGCCAATAGTACGGGCAGCAGTGTGGCCATCATGAACATACCGAGGACTAAGGAGACACAGTAAGTAGGTCGTAACTCGCGTTCCAGATAGATTTAGAGCATCTAGAAGGCGGCAACATGAAGCTTACGGATCAGGAAGATCGCATTGTTGGCCGTCATGGCCGGTGGCGCCGCTGGAGCGGCCGTAGGCGGCGCGGAAGCTGGGATCCCCCAGGCCATCTTGAGTGTGGTTGCAGGCTGCGGAATGACCTACACTCTTGTCATTTCGTGTTAAGTACGAGATGGGCAGTCACAATACTCGACAATATTCAAGCAATGGTGGCGACGACTCTGCAGCGGCAAGATGGCCGTGCCGGTAATGAACTGCGTCCGTTTGCATCTGAGCAGGGCGCGCTCTTCCGCGCCGACGGGTCTGCACGCATGTCGCACGGCAACAGCACCGTGCTGGCGGCTGTGTACGGCCCTGGCCAGGCGCGCAACTGGCGCGCCGAGAAGACGGACCAGGCCTCACTGGACGTGTGCTTCAAGCTCGAGAAGGGCATCATGAGTGCGTGGTCAGCGCCGAATGAACGAATTTTAGCTGCAATGTCCTGACAATAATTTACCATGACTGCAGCGTCCAAGGAGAAAGAGTACGAGCAGATCATCCGCGAGACCTTCACGCCCGTCGTGCTCACCGACAGCTTCCCGCGCGCCGTCATCAGCATCGTGGTGCAAGTGATCGAAGATAATGGATCGCTCCTTGCAGTGGCGATCAATGCAGTGAGTTTGGCGCTCATGGACGCTGGCGTTCCCATGTTCTCGGTCATCACGGCGACTTCGTGCGGGATTTTGGACGACGGAAGCCTGAACCTGGATCCGACCTCAACAGAAGAAGAGGTAACGCAGGATCGAGAGCTGTAGTGGTCGCAAGCAATGGAACTGATAATTTGTGCTGGTTGGTTCTATAGGAGGCTGCTTCGTGGGTTACCACTGCGCGCTCCAGTACAAGCGATGGGGTGCTAACCTGCATTACGAACGGTAGGGGGAGGATAATACATCTACGCCGCTGGGATTGAAGTGATAAGGGTCTGACTGTTGTCGTGGGGCGATTTCGTGCAGGCTTGTTGTCGGAGGAGCAATATTTCGCGTGCTCGGAGGCGTGTCAGAGGTATATATTGTCATGAAAACTATTGGAAAATGGTAGAGAATAAGTAACTCACAGCAACTTTTCTCGCTTTTTGTAGGGCCTCGGAGAGTGTCGCCGCCTTTTTCCGCATTGTTCAGCAGAAAAAGCACCCACTCGAGCCTGCCAGTCAGTAAATTAATGCTGGAATAGAGAGACCTACGTCAAGTTGCTAAAGCTGCTATCATTTCTCTCGATAGAAGACCATCAAGAATCTCTTGTGAGCCGATACACCAAAGGCGCTTGGAGTTCCTCTACGTTCCTGACGGCGCTGGGCTAGCGCCAAGTGACAGCAATCAATCATGTTCGTGAACGCCAAAGAGGAAGAGCACCAGTAACGATCATTAATAATGGTAATGCACTGAATGACAGACTCACGCTCATACCGCTCCTTGTTCGACTCCTACTTGCGCGCATTCTCGTAGTTGGCTTCGAACCACGTCGTGGCTTCCTGAAGCCCTTCGTGAATCGGTGTAAACTGGAAGTCCGGCAGGTAACCCCGCAGCTTGGCGTTACTGGCCGTCTTCTTGAACTGGCCGTCCGCCTTGCTCTCGTCGAAGACAATCTTCCCGTTGAAGTCCATCGCAGTAGCGATTTCGCGCGCAATGTCACCGATGGACACCTCGTCCTCCTCATCCACGCTCAAGATGATGGGCTCCACGCTGTCGTAGTGGTCCAGAGTCCAGAGCAGCAGTTTGGCCACGTCGCGGCTGGAGATGAACTGACGCAGCGGCTTGCCTGAGCCCCAGACTACCAGCGGCGTTGAGTCTCGCTTGGCCAGGTAACACTTGTGGATGAGGCCAGGCACCACGTGGCCGTCGTCAACGTTGAAATTGTCGTGCGGTCCGTAGATGTTGGTGGGGATAACGGCCGTGAAGCAGCAGCCGAACTGGTCGGCATAGCAGCGGTTGAGTGTATCCACGAGGCGCTTGGCCATCGCATATCCTTCGTTGGAGTGGTGCGCGATACCGTTGTGCAACATGGTTTCGTCGATCGGGTAGTGCGTCTCGGCTGGGAAGATGCACGTGGACAGGCACGACACGAGCTTTTTCACTTGGAACTGCTGGCAGCAACGCATCACCGAGTCGTTGATGGCCATGTTGTCCCGGAAGAAGTCCACCTGTCTGTGCAGGTTGCAGAAGAGTCCGCCAACGAAAGCGGCCAAGTGCAGCACGTGCGTGGGGTGCACGCGCTCGAACAACTCACGGGCTTGCTGAAAGTCGCGCAGATCGGCGTCTTGCGATCCCACGAAGCGCCAGTCGTCGCGGTTTGAGCTCTGCACCGCCACGACGCTCTGCAACGCGCTGCCCACGAGGCCCGTGCCACCCGTGACGAGCACCACGCGCCGAGTGGTGTCGTCTTTCGGCGCGCCCATGTTGGTTGGTGTATCAATCGATGCTTTTCGCGATCTTTCAAGTTGAAGACTGGATC
Organism: Phytophthora pinifolia; assembly: GCA_000500225.2. Taxonomy (NCBI): domain Eukaryota; phylum Oomycota; class Peronosporomycetes; order Peronosporales; family Peronosporaceae; genus Phytophthora; species Phytophthora pinifolia. Next base: position 9,214 of record AWVW02043415.1, read on the forward strand.
CAAATTATCTGATCTGAGAGGTTTCCTAAGAATTGGCATTTTCGACAACAACGAGAAAACTCGGTTCTGGGATGAAGACGGAGATATTTGACAACCGTGAGATGACAGTTGCGCTCTGCAACTGACCAGGAGGGCGTTGTAAAGCCTTGCAATGTTCAACTGAGTTGACACAAGCCCCGATCGCATCTTAGTCCCTGGCCGCTGATTTACGAGTGGCTTGCGCGTTCCTCGAGCTCGGCTACTCTCGAGCACTCGCAAGTAGTCCAGTCATCCATCCAGACGAGCCGATCATCGGTCGTCCACCTCGCACAAACCAGTACCTGCTCAACTCGAGTAAATTCCTGCCATAGTGACAGACTTGCTTGGTGTGGCAGTATTGAATACTGAAGTACATTTCCGAGAACAAAAGCAAACTCACGAAATAGTCACATGGAATTGTGTCCGTACTGTTCTCGCGTTCGTGATGAAGCCGTTTGTTGCCGAGGCTGCGCCAATGTTGCAACTGGATCAGCCGTACCGGACTGTGTCGTCGACAAACCAGTCGAACTTATCGTTGTCGAATCTGGTGATGACACTTTTGACCTGCGAGTACGAACGATAGGCTTCCAGTCCGTTCTCTCGCCTGTAAGTCCAGAACAAGCAGCGGTTAGCGGCAGACCAAGAGACTTTTCAGGCTACCAGCAATACTTACCCCATGCCGCTGTCCTTAACGCCTCCCCAAGGACTTGACGGATCATTTCGATGATGGTCATTGAGCCAAATGATCCCAGCCTCCAAATCATTTGCTACACGATGCGCTCGCTTGATGTTGGTCGTCCACACAGCTGCACCAAGTCCGAAAGGCGAATCGTTTGCCAGTCGGACGGCATCGGCTTCATCCTAGAGACGACAGCAAAATGTTTCCCCAGAATAATGGCGAATTAGCCTCATTAAGCTGAAAAACAGTGATGAGAGCAGATAGCAACCATACCTTGAAGGAATATGCAGCGACTACAGGTCCAAACACTTCTTGCTGGACAATTTCCATGCCAGGGGTAACATCGGTTATCACTGTGGGCTCGTAGAAGTATCCCTGCAGTTTGTGTCAGTTGAGATGATCACTATCAAGCAAATGTTTCAGCACACTGACGCACCTTCAACTCTGGGGCACGACGTCCTCCACAGCGCACCGTTGCACCAGCTTGTTTAGCTCGCTCCACCATCGCATGAATCCGCACGAGGTGAGGCTCGGAAATGATGGTGCCCATTTGCGTCCGGTCGTTCATCGGGTCACCCAGGCGGATTGAGCGCACTTTCGCAGCCAGTTTCTCTACCAGCTCGTCAAATATCTTCTCGTGGACGATCAAGCGGGCGCCTGTAACGCAGGTTTGACCGCTCGCAATAAAGCAAGCGAATGCAGCCCCGTTCACCACTTCGTCGACGTCGACGTCGTCAAAGACTACGATTGGAGCCTTCCCACCGAGCTCCATCGTCGTACTTGCGAGGTTGCCACCCGCTGCCGCAGCAACTCGTCTCCCTGTCGCTGTTCCACCCGTGAAATCGATTTTCTTCACCGACGGATGCCCAGCGAGAGCTTGTCCGGCTACAGCTCCAAGACCAGGAGTGCAGTTAAACACGCCAGCAGGGAGCCCTGCTTCATGACACAGCTCGGCGAGCTGGACAACAGTGAGTGGCGCCAACTCCGACGGCTTCACAACAACCGAATTCCCAGCTGCCAGCGCCGGTGCCAACTTCTTCACAGCAATCAGCAGCGGATGATTCCACGGCGTGATCTTCATTACCATCAGAAGCCACGAAAGGCAAGTCAGTATCAGCCACCGCGACGATACCCTCCCTCTCAGGAAAATGACCAACCAGTCCGACAGTTCCAAGCGGTAGTCGTTTGACATAATTCACGTACGACCCTGAGAACGGTGGCACTGAGCCCTCAGCCGTCCGTGCCAGCGCTGCGAAGTATTCGAGCCATTCTACACACCCGCCTCGTTAGTCCTCGAGTTCCTTCAGCTCAGCTCTGTTTTAACCTACACACCTGGAATCCTTGTGAGCTGCGCTCTCATCTCCCGGATCGGTCGTCCGGTCTGAAGGCTTTCCTTCGCGGCGAACTCCGGGATCCGTTTACGCAACGCCTTGGCGATGTCGTTGAGCACATTGGCACGGTCTGCGACGGACGCTCGGGACCACAGCCCCGCCGCGAAGGCTTGCTGTGCGCTGATCACAGCTCGATCCACATCTGCGGCCGTCGCGTTGGCTACGTACGCGAGTGTCTCGGTTGTAGCGGGGTTCTCAACGGCCAGCTTGGAGCTCTCGGACGCAGCCACGAACTCTCCGTCGATGAAGAGCCCGTACTCGTCGCGCTCGAAGGCCATGGACGACGCCCAGCGAGGACTCAGGCAGCGAGCAGAGACTCGGGGTGGGGGACGAGCTGCAAGGTGCCACATCGCAGTGAAGAATGAGCTGATTCTCTGATTCGGAAGAGGGACCATCACTCCTGCAAACTTCAAGATCTGTTTCTGAAGACCAATGGCGTAAGTGACGGGGAGGATGACGTGGCGCTTTTCGCCTCTCACGAAGCTTTGATGTTTCGCGCAGCACGAAGGCGTCGGTGCTTCGCGAGGACTGGGCGACGGCGGAGCAGATCGAGCATGTGCATCTCCAGCTGCTGGACGTCGTGGACTTCATCAATCGATTCCGTACGAATAGTCGCTGATGGATCCTGGTCGATGGTGAGCTTAGTAGCGCTGCGTGTGGAATGATGCAGATGCCAGTGCCAAGACCCGGCTTGCTGTTCTGAATGAGAAGCTGACCGCAGTTGAGAGAAATCTGAGGTACACGGAGCTGGTTGAACGGAGTGCTTGTCACGCCACGCTTACGCACTGTCTATCGCTAGGTACATCGAGAATGCGGTTCGCAAGGCGAGAACAATGAGCGCCTCCGAGTAGGGAGGGACCAGGTGGGTCATTGCACACACGAGAGAGAGGGGAGAGAATTCAAATATATACTGCAGCCATACTTTTCCTTGTCAAGCTAGAAGCTGTCAGGTCGAGTGGGCATCCTGAACGAGCGGTAGCCCGTCCTGGAGAGCGACGTCGGCGGGTTCCGCAGTTCTGCTGTCTTGATGGTGTCCAGACGAGGAGAATCGGACCAAAACCTGGCCGGATTGAAATCCTCTTCAGGTTGAACGTCACTTGGGTCCTGGTTCCCACCAGCAGAGAAGCTGCTACCCGATGCGTACTGCATCAGGTAGTCCTTCATTTCGGCTTCGATCGTGCTGTCATCTTGCTGTGGCTCCAAGCTCTTCTCAGCATGGGCAGGTGTTTCTTCAGGTCCCATTTTCTCGTCATTGTTTTCAGGTTCTTCATTTGCAAGAGGAGATTCCGATTGCTCACCACGAAGCAAGCCTGATTTCGAGACCGAGACGATTGGAGCTGGGGGCAAAGTGGTCTGTGTCTCCATCTCACAGCCGCGCGTTGGCGTGTGCATAACCAAGGGATTACTGTGACTCATAAGAGACTCCAGGGGATCCGTGCCGGCGTCCACGCATGATCGTCTTATCAGGGACTGCACCGTTCTCGCTCGATGAACAATTTTCGGGATTCGCTCTGTCTCACTAGCACAATCCACAGTCGCTGTGGGCGAGGATGCCGAGGAGCCGAGTTTTGGTGTATCCCGACTGTTATTTTGTCGATTCCCCACCTTGAATGACGCACTGTTTTTCTTGGCAGCAATGGCCGCTGCGATCGATTCAACAGGAGCGGAGATCCGTCGTTGAAGAGGCTTGACAGGGTGGTCTACCTTCTCCTTATCGGAGCCTCCGGTTTCTTCAGCCTTGCCTCCGACGCGACTCAACAACTGTTTCATTTTTTGTAGCCGATCACGAACTTCTTCTTGGGCCTTTGCAAGCTCATCTTCACTCGCCAGCTTTGTGAGATTGCCTGAACACACACAGGATAACAAGTCAGCTTTGTGAGATTGCCTGAACACACACAGGATAACAAGTCCCGTATTGAGATGAACTAAGACATGAACACCGTACCAATTCGGGCTGAGGGTGTATGGAACACAGGAGCGGCATCGGGTGTGGCCGGCCTTCCAACCCGAGCACTCCCAGGTCGAGACGTCGCCGTTCCTGGACGGTACCCAGGCGTTGAAGCTCTGGACGAATTGAGCAACTCTTCCTGCGAAATGACGCCTTTCTTCAGCCTTTCTCGGTGGCTCTGCAACTGTGCGTCTGTGAAGGCGTCCAGGGTCTTCAGCTCCGGCAGAGCCGACATCACATCAAGAAGGTAGCTTCATACATCATTGAATCGTCTGTCAGTGCTGCAGAGAACGAATCTCACGCTCAAGTGTGGCGAGTTTTGCGTACCTCGGTGAAAAGCAGCATGGGTTTCCTTGCAGCCAAATGTCTTGCAGCGCCTCGCATTTCCCGAGAACCACAAGGTGCGAACTCGTGGCGAGCTGGTTATTCCGCAGGTCAATGGATTCCAGCTGAGGGCAGCGAGTTGGGAGCAACTCAATGTCTGTAATGACGTTGTCGTGCGCGTACAGCTCGTTGAGCTTCTCCAATGGTGTCACTAGGCCGTGGAAGCCAGAGATTTGGTTCCCATTGACTCGAAGCACCTAGCAAATGAAAGCGACATGCCGAGTTACTCCGAGATACTCAGTCGATGATGCACAGCTTTAGCAGTGACGCCAACACTTACGACGAGGTTTGGAGGCATTATTCCTTGAACAGTTGTAAGCTGGTTTTCTGACAAGTTCAGCTCTTCCAGCTTGGTGAGATGAGCGAGGTTGCCCAAGGATGTGAGTTGATTCCCACTCAGGTTTAAGTGCTCCAAATTGACGAGTGCAGCCAGCCCCTGGTAGCATCAACGAAAGCAAGCATCAGCGCTCTACAAATCGGTCCTGTAGGTCTGACGAACGCAAAGCATAGAAGCGCAGCAACAAACCTCGGATGCTGCTCCTTGCAGGAGATTGCGACCCAGATCCAGATGCACAAGGAGCCTACAGCCGCGAAGGTTCTGGACCGATGCAATCCGATTGCCGTTAAGCCACAGATTCTTGATTCTGCTCAGCACTAAAAAGTCGGCAGAGATCTCTTCGATCTGGTTGTCGTTCATCTGGAGCCCTTCCAGATTCGAGTTCCTTCGCATCAAAAACAACATAGCACATCAGTACTAATAGTACGCATCAACCAAAGCTTTCACTCCACACTTACGCCTTCAACCCGATCGTGTTCGTGAGCTTGTTGTTGTAGATCTTGAGCTCACGTAGCTCTCTTGCCGTACTGACGTTTCGTAGCGACGTGATCTTGTTGAAGGACACATCTAGCGAACACAGCTTCGGCAGCTGTAGAACAGCAGCAACAACAGCGTAGCATTTGTTGCTACTTGTTATACCTCTGCATTCCTGAGTGCATCGCAGGATCGCTCACCTCCGACAGGTTGCCGAGCTCTCCGATCGAGCGGTTGTGCGCATCGATGGCGTACTTACTCGAGTTGAGCTCCGTCGACAGCGCCCTCTACACAGAATTTCCATCGAGTTAGCAAGTTGTATAATACTGTGAGCTCTTGTGTTGCCTGCAATTACCAGCGCGGGCCCATCAAGCACTTGGATCTGCGTGGAGATGGCGTCGCCTCTCATGGTCGGTCTGTAAGTGTCGCTTCAAGAGCAGCTCATCTGTTTGATGTTGTTCACACCAATTATTGTTTTCAGCCAATCAAAATGATTTGAATGCTTTCAAACTGCCCATTTCCGCGCTCATTTGGGAGGACCGACCGATCAGGTGAGCGAGCTACGGCGGCAGAAGCTTACGCGTCGATACGTAGACTGACGCACTGTATAACTCCCAGCAGACTGCAGCACAGTATGGAGGATACCACAAGCTCGGGCACCGACACTAAGCTGGTCTTCACCGACTCGGACGCCGCCGCGTCCCCCAGCGCCAACCAGAACGCCGCCACGGAGGCTTCTCAAGCCGACCTACAGGCACAGCTGGCGCTCTTCCAGCAACAACAGCAGCAGTACATCCAACAGCTCGTACGTGCTGTCCCCCTGCGTTTCTACGAGTGGCATGAAGTTGTTCACCGCTTTGTTCCTATTCCTAATCCCTCCTTTTTGTCGCTTGATGGCGCTCTACTTCGCTACTGCAGATGGTAACCCGAGTGAAGGTGTAGTTGCTGGGCTGTGGACTGGATGCTGACGTTTGGGCTTTATCTGTGGCAGCAACAAACCAACAGTGAGCAGCTGCGCGCCATGTACAGCTCGAGTGCCATGATGCAGCCCTACATGGTATGGCAAGGCGACCTGTTCCTGCACTGGTGTAAGGGATATGCTCACGTCATGTGTTTGGCCTATTGCTGCAGCTTTCGCAGTCGATGTTCCCGCGCCCAACGACGCCCAACTCGGCCGAAGCGACGGAGGAGGAGCCCGTGTACGTGAACGCCAAGCAGTACCACCGCATAATGATTCGGCGCCAGCAGCGGGCAAAGCTCGAGGCTAAACTAGGAAACCCTCGTCAGCGCAAGGCATACCTGCATGACTCACGCCATAAGCACGCGATGCGGAGGCCTCGTGGCCCTGGAGGCCGCTTCCTCACCAAGGACGAGATTCAAGGCTTGAAGGACGGCACCATGGTGTTCGAAGACCTCCCGAGGAAAGCCGCACCCAAGCAGCAGTAGATCGGTGCAACGTCAACGATCGAACTCGTTCGATAGCAGCGCACTCATCCTATTTGTATTCCGTGACGTCTGGTAATGAAGCGGGAACTACATGTTCATTTCACACATTCGTTGTGCTACCAGAAGCTCATTTCTCCAATGCGCGGACGTACGCCACTTCCCCAGACTTCGACACAATCAGGCCGCAAGTACGCGTGCGCGGGGGCTTGTCTTCAAGCCCGAGGCTTGCCCAAATGCGGCGGTTTCCGAGAGCCGCCAACTGTGCTCGTTTGGCAGCGATGGTGTCCTTGTCGAAGTTCTCCAGAGGCGCGTAGATGCTGTTGATGTGCAGGTTGCCTAGCAACATACAACAGCTTTGGTTAGTGATGCTGCGAACAACGCTCACCTGTTCACTACCAGCGACGTACTGTTGTCCGTCAGTTCGCCAGCTTCTTCTTCCTCTCCTGGAGCAGCGTCCGTCTTCAAGGTCGAGTCACGTTCAAAGGAGCTGGTGTGGCGCAGTGCTGGAGCCTTCTCTGGGACAGCAGACGAATCAGCGGTCGACGCAGGCGGAACTTCAGGAGATGGTGGGGCATCGTAGTCATTCCTCCTGTAGGCAGGTCGCAGGCCTACAACGATCAACGCACACAACACGTTAGCTTCCTTCTGCTCCACAAACCGGTCCACAGACCCCCCTTTGATTACCGTAAGTGTTCTTGGTCGGTGTGCACGAGCACGTCGAATTGCATGCACAATGCGAGAAGTGACAGAAGCGATCGCGCTGACAACTGCCCTTGTTCTGGAAGTCGTAGCACACGCCTGTTCCTGGCCCTTGACTCCCTCCTGCCCCGCCTCCACCACGCTTCTTCTTGCTTGGTGGAGCCAACTCCTGCTTAGTAAAAAGGAACGTTAGTACCTTGCGATACAAAGCCATGACAAAAGATCAAGCCTCCTTACATCTGAGGTCGAGTGGCGATTTTTCTGCTGGGCTGACACGGGCTTCTTGCTTGGGTCATCAGGGAAGAATCGTTCGATCTCCTCAAGCTTGATATCTTCTCCGATTGCTTTCTCGATCATTGCCAGGAAGGTGCGCTCATGCGGCATGCCACGGTCTGGGCGACACCGAATAAATCTCCACCCACCTTTTCTCCATCCGACACCGCGGTCAGTGGCGTTAAACTCCGCGCTGCCAATGTCCCACGTGCTCTTATCATGTGACGGAATGTACGTGAGCCACTCCGGGTCATATACACACTCCACGATGCGGGACGACGCCTTCTTGTCCTGTCGGAAGGCCTCCAAGTCATCTGATACCGCACACACACAATGTTAGCCGCCAGCGCTACGGCATAACCGAGAGCCCCAACCTACCTGGCGCGAAGGTGATCCAGTCATGGAAAACCTGCGTGCGCTTGTCGTGGATCACTAGTTTGAAGCCGGGCTTGGGCGGCCGTCCTCGCCACTCCACACCAAGCTGGAAGTCCGCAAAGAGCATGGACGTTGGCGTCCAGTGGAACAGGCCCTTGGAGTACCCCGGCGTGTAGGGCAGCAGCACGGGCGTGAACACGAGGCCGGCGTTCTGTCTGGTCAGGGCGACTCTGGGCAGGATGCTGCGGATCACATGCCCCACACGGTTGATAGGGTACATGGATTGCAGCACGAGCTGGAACGTGTCGGGCGGCTGGTCCTTGGGCGGCGGCAGCTGCTTGCGCGGCCCCACGACGTCGTTCTGGATGAGCTTGAGCCGATCCTGCAGCTTGGAGGTCATGACGGGGCTGCCGTTGAGTGCCAGGATGTCGTACAGAAGCAGCGTGAGCACCGACTTGCTGCCGTCCTTGTCGCACACCATGAGGCCGTCGAGAATGGTCCATTGATGCGTCACGACGGTGTTGCGGTCCACGCCGGGCTGCAGGCGGTCAGGCCGCACGGGGCAGAAGAGCGCCACCTCTCTAATGTCATAGCTCTGCGAGATGAGGTAGCAGTGGCTCTGCACCAGCAGCACCAGGTACCGCACGCCCACCGACTTCTCGCACACAAAGTACGGATGCTCCCCCACTTGGTGCTCATTACCACGAAGCATGGTCTGCGCCACGTTCATGGGCGCGCGGTCCAGGTCATTCCACCCCACGACGGCGTTGATTTGTCGCTGCAGCTGCTTCTTGGTGTTCACGTGCAGGGGTTGGCCCATCTCCACGGGCACGCCCGCGATGGTCCTCGAGCCGGCGAGTGCCGCCATCGTCAATACTCAGTATTGACGAAGGAATTTCAGAAAATGGACCAAAATCGATAGATTTGGTCCAGATTTAGTTATTTGTGATCAGAAGTTGAAGTGGTAACGTCAGCCGAGCATTCAAGATGAAGAAGCAGGGGAGCTCGGTGGAGCACCATTGCCTTATCAGCCCATTGCACTCACAGCAGGAGGAGGAGCTGGACCGTATCCGTACGGAAGGCGACTTGACGCTTATCAAGGTGCAGACGGAGCAGAAGAAGCTCGCGGAGCTGGAGGCCAAGCTGCAGGAGGCGCACAAGCAGCTCCGAGAGAGGAAGAAGGCGCCATCGAAGCCGAAAGATAAAGTTGTACACATCAGTAACGCTGGTAAGGGCAATCAGCTCCTACCAGCGTTTGTGCTGTCGTCCACAGGCAAAGGACCTGCGAAACAACAGCAGGTCCCGCAGGAGAAGGAGCAGGAGAGCAACGCACTCAAGCGTGCACCGAACGGCGCGACGGCTGCTACGGGAAGGCTGCTGCAGACGGAAGAACGGATGAAAGTTGCAGTGGCGGAGCGCACCGTCGAGCTGCAGAGGCTGCGGCGCGAGATCGATGAGACGAGGCGGAAGAGGCTCGACGCGCTGGCGAGCGAGAAGGAGATGCTCAAGGACATTCAAGAAGCCGAAGACGATATGATACGCGCTCAGCAGGAGACTACACAGCTGAAGCGCCAAACAGCTGACGTCAAAAGCGAGATTGCTGCTACGGAGCTGGAGTTTGACACGGAGAAGCACGCGTTTCGACTGGAGCGGCAGCGGTTGCTGCTGGAAGTGGAGGAGATCGTAAAGGCCGAGAAGCAGGGGCAGCAGGAGCAGGCTGTGCCCGTGTCACATGTAAGTGTGTGCAGCCTGATGCTGACTGCAGTAAATAAGCTGAACAGTGTCTTGCTTTTGTAGAAGTACAGCGTATTTCACAGGAACATCGTCCAGCGTCGAAAGATCGAGAAGTGAGTGAAGTACCGTACTGCTTTCCCACGTACAAACAATACTAGCGTGGTTGGTGGTATGTTTACACAGCCGATCGTCGAAGTGGAAGAAGATCACGTTGGAGCAAAAGATCGTATCTTTCGAGCAGAAGAAGCGCTTACTAGACCGCATCGTAGAGGAGACAAGCGTCAAAACTTTGAGCGAGTTTATCCAGAAGTACAACGACCAGGAACGTATCAAGGCTGAGGTCTTCGCACGCATTGAAGCGCAAACCTTGGCGAGTGCGTTTTGCTCGTTCCTGCTTCAACAGCTTCTCTCATCTAACAGTGTGCTGGTACTTTGATGAGGCAGATGCCGCTCTAAACGAATCCATCGCTCAGCTCTCAGACGATATCGCTCGTCTCAGTGGAGCTGGAGAGACCGATGCATGCAGTGACAATACCGAGAAGCCTTCTGGTACGTGCTTATCTCGTAAAGTGCATTGTAGTGCTATTACAATTGCTTGACCATGTGATCCTTTCCTATGCAAGTAGAGCTCCAAAAGCTTCTTGATGCAGACGATAATCACATCAAGCGTTGGGTGAAGGACGCCGATATCTTCACCGAAGCGTGCGTTGTTGACACTTTTGCTTTCATAGCTCCCCTCCAACCACTTAAGTTCCTGTGTATCAGCGTAAAGCGTCTGCGTGATCCAATTCATGACATTTACAAGGAGTTTTTCCCAAACGAGCGCAACGACGACGTTTTCGACAGCACGGTTGGTCGCGCCTACTGTTCTGAGATGTTGCTACTAATTGATCTACACGTTTATCCCCCTTAGACTACACGAGAATCGGGCATGATGCGTCGTATCGGCGCTATTGAGGAGCGTATCATGCAGTTCATCATGGCCAAGATCCTCGAGGAGACCGAGGCTTCCGCAGCTCCGAACAGCAGCGACACCTTGCGACGACTACGACAGTATCAGGGAAGAAGGGAGCAGCACGACTCCACTACAGTCACACTGTCCAAGCTGGGCGGAGTCGAGCCTCCTTCTACTCTGAAGACTGAGAGCAATGCTCAGCGCACCAAGGACGGCAAACCTGTTCCGGAAGATGACGAAGATGACGACCACGAGGACGCCACCAAGGACGTGGCCGTCATGCACTCCGACGTCTTCCGCCA
>KV733442.1:0-16547 GCA_000500225.2 Phytophthora pinifolia
GTGCCCTTTCACTCCAGTAAGTGAGCTTCGACGGCTACCGCGATACAGCAGCTAAGACAAGTGCCAATACACGAGTAAGCTCCTCAAGTATCTGCTGTGGACCACTAGGTTTCGTTTTACCTGAGAAAGAGCGAGAATGGACGCATGTACGAGATGACGTACTTCTGCATGCCAACCTCCTGCTCATCAACATTCATGGTCAGCCAGACCCGTCTTTCAGAGCAGAAAAGGGGCTCCTTCACTCACGCCCTCTTTCTCGATCTTGAACAGCGTGTAGTTTGTCTTGGAGCAGCGGACGTCCGCCATCGGGTTGATGAATTTCTGTCGCGAATAGCGAGAGGCTCGTCAGTCCTTGTCCTCCACCGCGTGAAGGACGAACTGACCTGGATGTTGGAGCGGTAGACCTCACTTTTGCTGTCGACCGAGGTCGCGCGCCCTCGGAAGAAATTGAACCGAGTGGCCTTTCACGCAACGAGTTAGCTGCCGTATAGTGAGTGAGCAGAGAAATGAACTGGTACGCCGTACCGAAGCGTTCAAGCGGACACTGAGCTCCTGTTTCCTCGCTTCCTGCTTGATGTCAAAGTGGACTCGACCCGTAGATTTGGTGGCCAGCAGTCGAAACCGCTTCGCGTCGGCCGACGGCGTCATGAGCACTTTGCCTCCATAGACCGGATCCGTCCAACTGGCTGTAAAACTCTCGTCCAAGCTGGCAAAAGGCCCGTTAGTCAACCTCAGTCGTGACCCCTTTTGACGCCGCCTTGCCTCACCTGAAGCGGAACTTGTTCTTGTGCAGCCGCTTCCGTGCAAAGAGGCAAAAGTCCGTCTGCTTGTCGTGGACCTGCGGGATGTAGATCCGAAAGAACTTGCTCCCGTAGCGAGGAACCTACCGCACGCAGAGGAAAATCTCAGTACCGAAAAGGCAAAGACGGCTGCATGCTCAGCCGCTGTGTGCACCTCGACACCCGTCGCCAGCTCCATGACGAGGATCGAGAACACTGGCGGAGTGTGGTGCAGGAACGCCATGGGCCCAGTGACGTTGTCGCAGTCGCCATCCTGCCGTAAAAGCATGTAAGCTTCATCATAGCGTACATTTACCCTCGAAAGCAACGCACAAACCTCGTCGGTGATGTTTTTCGTGTCGGAAGGCGAAGTTTTGGCCGGTGGCGCCGGACTACTCACAGATCTAGCTGTTCGAGGTGCAGAGGGCACCGATGCATCTCTCTTTCCGTCCCGCTTGGGGGATGACTCACTCTCCATGGGAACGACCTGTTCATTCTTCGGTGAGTCATTGACGAACCAGTCCTGGCATTCGTCTCCTTCACTGGCGTTGGACTCGCGGTCCTCAAACTCCTGTTTGAGTCTAGAGTGTAAGCAGATACAAAACGAGTCAGTCGATGTACTCATTCATTAGTCGTCGACTTTTGCCTCACCGGTTGGCGAAGTCGCCCATGGCGCTCTCCTCCATCATGTTGGAAGCCCCCGATACTCGAGTGGTGAGGTCCTGTTCTGGCGCGAAACGGAGAATGCCAACTTGAGAAGTGATTCTGCTGAAATAGACGCTTGTGATCAGGAAGCGATCCATCCATTACGTTGAGGAGCCTTGACCAGGGGCTCCTGTACATGTCCATTCTCTTCAAGACGAAGATCCTACTATTGGTACTTTCCTGAAAGCTTTGGACTCGTATCGTGAAGTCGACCGTCGTGACCTTATCTTGAACAAGGCCGACCGTGGGCGCCCCACTATAAATATTGAGGCAGGTCTCCACCGCAGCTCGCTGTGATGCCTGCTTCAGTTGCCGCCGTGTCGGAGACGCACTACGAGCTCATTCGTGATGCCATCTTCGACAATGACCGAGCACGAGTCGCTGAATTGGTCGCAGCCCCTGGGGTCGATGTGGATCACTTTGACGCCGGTGGGCAGACATTGCTCCACCTCGCGTGCTTCTGGGGGCGCATGGAGCTGGCCAAGCTGCTACTTGCCGCGGGGGCGAGTCTCAAGACCAAAAACGCTGCCGGTTGCACGGCGCTAGACCTCGCGATACACTGGGGCCACTCGTCCGTGGCGGAGGTCATCCGACTGCGCGGGGGCAGCAGCGTCTGGGAAGACAAGCTCGGCTCCATTCAAGTGGAGCTGGAAGACCTCACGCTTCACGCGCAGCATCTCGAAGAGCAGAACAAGGACAAACGCCGTCGCCTCGAACGTGCCACACAGGAGCTTCAGTCCGTGCAGACTCAGCTCGCTGAGGAGAAGAGTGCGCATGCCTTAACGCTGGAGTCGCTTGACCGAGCTCGACAGCAACTGAGCAGTCAAACGGAAACGAACGAGCGGCTTGAACAGGAGCGCGCGCATCTTGCGGAGCAGCTCAAGGCGTCGCGAGTGGCGCAGGCCAATGCTGAGCGAGCGAGTGCAAGAGCTCAGCAAGGCGCAGAGGCTATGAAAGCTCACCGAGACGACATCCTAGCGCAGATGCAGGCCAGTGTGGCGAAGCAGGAGGAAGCGGCTCTCAACTGGCAGCGCGCGGAAGTGGCGGCCGCGATGTCGGACTCGCAGCGGAACTTCGCGTTCGCCGAGCGTGACCAGATGCATCGCGCACAGCTGGCGACGTTGGCCGAGCTTCTGGTGACTACGGAGCGACTGGGAGCTGCTGAGCAAGAGCTCATGAAGCTCAAGACCGACCTGGCCGAGTACATTTTCGAGATGAAGCGCGAGCAGCGCAGCCAGAAGCACGCGGCCAAGGCCATGGATAACGGTGGGAAGAGCCGTCGACCGAGCACGACGGCGGCGGAGACGATACCTGCCGGCAGTGACAGGAAGCCTCGGAAGTCTGGGGAAGTACAGGAACTTCTCCAAGCTGCGAAAGCGACGCCAAAGAAGATGTTTTCACTCGCCGCTCGGGAGTACGGCGGTCGTGTGCTTCTCGAGGAGCAGCAGAAGCTTCGCGACCGCGGCCAAAGACAGCAACGCGTGGAGAACCAGTACCGAGCGCACGGCTTCCGAGCTCCTGTGGTCGACGCCGAGGTCTTCCAGGAGGAGTTTGTGTCCACGGTGCGCGCCTTTGCGTCGTCCCGGAGCGAGAAGTGGCAGAACCTCAAGCGGGGGCGAGATCGACAAGCGCGTTTCGCGGCCACGACGCTGGCCAGGCCGATTTCCACAGCTCCTCAGCAGCTTGGCTCGCCGTCAGGCTTGGCAGGAACGCTCAACTACAGTCTCTACAGGAAGTACGCGCTTCCCTTGCCTCCACCTTCCGGTGCGGCGAGTCTCCGACCGGTCACGTCGTGTACGGAGCTGCGAATGCACGCGGACTTCTTGTCGGAGGCCAAGAAGAAGACGACCAACAACCCACAGCTTCAGCAAGAAGCCACAGGGAGAGCAGATGAGAAGTCAGGGCTGTTCCTGCCCATGGTTTGACCAAGCCATCTACGTTCGTGAAGCCCATCGAGTCGCCGTCTTGTCGCTCGTAGGAGTGGAGCTCCTCGTCCTGCTTCCAACCGCAGACTTGGGCCGAGCAGGTCGCGCGCGGGGGCTCCCTCGGGCTGTTGGCTGTAGGTTTTGACTGGATGAAGTTGCCAGCGCTGAAGAGCTCGAACGTCTAGGAGAAGTGGAAGAGGGAGAGCCTGGAGGTTTTTGCGGGGGAGCGATGGGAGCTAGGTGGACGATCATGCAGCCTGACAGCGGGTCGAACCTCTCTAATGGCTGATGTAGCCGTCTTGACTCGGCAGCCTCCCTCGAAGCCTCCAATACCTGGACAACCTGCGCGTGGTTGAGCTGCACCAGTGCTGCAAGTTGCCTCGTCTCCTTGTCGTGCATGGCACGCGTCAACGCCAAGGACTTGTGCGCGTCGGCAAGCTGCGCCTTGGCCTTCTCGAGGTCTCGTCGGTGCTTCACACGTTCTTGTGCGACAGCCTCGAGCTCGACCGAGAGCTCTCGTTGGCGGTCCACAAGGTGACGCACTCTGCCACGCAGCTTGTTGCACAGGATGGCGTCGCCTCCAGCGCCTGGCGTATTCTCGAGCGCCTCAAGACGATCCTCCAGCCCCGTGTTGGTGCCTTGCAACGCTTGACACGTTCGATCAAGTCGCTCGTTCTCTTCTTTCAATTCTTTCACGATACTTGCATGCACCAGGCGCTGTTCGTCCAGTCTGGACGTGACGATGTCGTCCACGAGGCCTGCGAGGTCGTCCGCGTAGGCCTCGAGATGGAGGTTGATGTCTCGCCACGTGCGATCGAGGAACGCCCTTGTCAGATCGAACAGGTCCTTGGCTCCTTTTTCGTGGAGCTCCATCGCCTCGATGTGGCTATCCACTGATGCAGCACCCGTTTGGTCCAGAGCCTCGAGCGTGTGGTGCAGTGATCGCTCCTTCCAAAGCTGCACGTTCGAGAAGAACTCGTGCAGAGGCTGCACCGCAGTCGTTCCGGACGTAGACGTCCCCTTCACACGACCGGCATCGACATCACCGCATACCTCGTGGCATCGCTGCTTGAGCTCGTCCAGCCGCGACCGAATCGTCAAGTGCAGCGAGGGCTTTGCCATGTTCGTGCTGCTTACAGGAGGGACGGAGCAAGTATGACCCTGTATTAATAGGGAGCGAGCGCTCTCCGTGTCGGTTGTCAAGTGCTTCGTGCTGCCATTAAGTATGCGTGAAGGTGCTTCTCTGCCTAAGGAATCCCCGTCGCCGCCAACGTTGGTGCCTGTGAATGGCAATGGGCTGGACACGTCATTCCGGGACGTCCTGCTGCCTCTGAGTCGGCAGGAGCTGGTGTTGGCCATCGGCAAGTACGTCGTGCTTCAGAACATGCAGACGCAGGAACTGAGCTTCGTCGCGGGGCAGGAACCGACGTCGGGGCCTCTCGGAGAGATCACGGCCATGGCTTTGAGCGGGAAGCGACAGCATCTGTCCGTTTGTCGAGCTGCCGTCAAAGCCGACGACGGTCACCCCGACAGCACGAACTCGCCGGCCTCCGTCTCCGTCTACAGCGTCGCCGCACGAGCGGATCGAAGCGACTCGACTGCAGGCAAGAGCGGAGCAGGAACGCGACGAATTCTGCTGCTCAAGACGCTGACGGCGCCATGGACGGATCGGTTCGTCGGGACGGCCTTGTCGCCCGACGGCAAGTTGGTGAGCGCTCAAGCTGCCAACTCGAGCTGGAGCCTGGGCGTCTGGGACTGGGGAAGAGGTCGGCAAGTAGCGCTCACCGATGTGCACTGCCGTGTGTCTCGCGTGCGCTTCAACGCCATCGACATGGCGCAGTTGTCGACCAGCGGAGGCAACCTGCTGCGCATCTGGACGCTCTGCGAGTACACACTCAAGCCGCTGGCGAGCTTCAAGTCCGGCGACGAGACCAAAGTCAAGAGCGTCGTCAACTACGCCGACCACGCGTGGCTGCCTGGCGATGTTCTTGTCGGTCTGCTTGAAGACGGCGACGTGCAGCTTGTCGTGAATGCCGAGCTGGTGCAGACGCTTCGAGCAGTGCACAAAGGTTTGGGCAGGTTGCTCTGCATGAGTCCGCTGAGTAATGGCGAAGGTGTCGTCGTAGGCGGCACGCACGGCCTCGTATCGGTC
Organism: Phytophthora pinifolia; assembly: GCA_000500225.2. NCBI lineage: Eukaryota > Oomycota > Peronosporomycetes > Peronosporales > Peronosporaceae > Phytophthora > Phytophthora pinifolia. The sequence goes on from KV733442.1 coordinate 5,562, forward strand.
ATACACGTCGCCTCCAAGATGCTCCGAGCGAACGAGAAGGAGCTGCATCTTCAGCGCCGCATGCGGGTCCCCAACACGTACGTGACTTGCTTCTGGCTGCGCTGAAGGCCGTGTTGAAAGCTAACGGTCTCGTCTACTAGAGAGCGGATCGTGAGCGTGACGACGGACCCTGCCGCCGCGATGCTGCTGTGCTGCACTGAGAAGGGCTACGGCGCCTACGATCTCAGCAACTTGTGTTTCCTACGCGGAGACGATGAGACCATCGCGTTGAGCTGGTTGTCGTCGACGCCGCTATCGCAGCACATGGAGCGACTGAGTGCAGCTTCGAGGCGTCCGTGTTTCGCTGCTACCTGCCGATCGCCCGGCGGAGACGCGGCCGTGCACGTGTGGAGCCAACCCGACTGCCACGAGTGCTTCATCGCTCACCCACTCGAGCAGCAAACCCCGTTGAGTCTGGACATCCACCCCGCAGGGTCCGAGTTGCTCGTGACATTCTCGTCCAAGCTCCAGATCTTCTTCGTGCTGCACGACTCGCTCCGTCTGGCCTTCGAGACGCCGCAGAAGCAGTTCTCCCTGGCTCAGTACAGTCCGAGCGGCGCGCTCTTCGCTGCAGTTCACGCCACCAACAAGATGGTGTTCGTATATCGAGGCTTGTCCCGAGTCCAGCGCGAGCCGCAGCTCGTCGGCATCTTTCGAGACTTTCGAGATACCGTCGACGTCTTCCGCTGGGCTGTTCACGACAGCAGCTTCTTCGCCGTCGACGCCGCCGGAGAAGTCCGCCACTGTCAACTGCGGTGGCAAGCCGGCGGAGACGTGGATGATCTCGTGGGGACACACAGCGTGGCGCAGACTCTTGCGCCGGACAACGTCGTGGTGGCCTTTACGAGCAGCTACATGGACCACGAAAGCCACGACTACGCCGTCTTCGTGGCGGAGAAGCGGGCGTCAAGCTCTCACAAGCGAGCTGGCAGCCAGTGCGTCTTACGTGCGTGGGTGAACGGAGATCTAGCTTCCGACGCGCTGTACGACTCCAAAGGCACTAGCATCGGCGAGAAGTTGCCGTTCGATATCACTTCCCTCGAGGCCGGGCCAGGCCTGGGCGCCGACACCAGTATCTACCCAAACCTGCTCTTCGCTGGTACAGCGACTGGATCGGTGGTGATCTTCAGCTGGAAACGCGGGCTTCGAGGCCCTGACAGCCATTCGACGGTCCTCCTCACACACGCCATCAAGCGTGTGGACTTGCACACGGCGCCAATTGTCGGCCTGTTCTACGCTGTACGCTCACGGCTGATCCTCTCGAACGCGCGGAACGGCGTGGTGCTCGCCTGTAAGCTCTGTCGGGAGCGTTCAGGGGACGGAGAGAGCTCGTCTGCCATCGCCACAGCCCTCCGAGACGACCAGAGCTTGCACGACGTGTCCATCAACGCCTTGACGAGCATCTGCCAGCCCGAGGAGTTGGCAGTGTACGACCGCAACAAGGTCGAACTGGGTCGCCTGAAGCTGCTCGACTTGGACGGAGAACTGCAGCAGTTCAAGATGGAGAATGAACTGCTCAGCAGACAGGCGAGTGAGCAGCGGACGCGCTTTGAACACACCCTTCAAGGTGAACTCGCAGCGCGCGGTCGTATCGCTGAGGACGAGCAGAAAGCTCTACGTGCAGAGCTTGATCAACGCTTAGGTGGAGCCCTCAACGACCGAGAAAACAAGCTGCGTTCGCTGTCCGAAGACGCTCGAGCCGCCCAAGACCACTACTTGATGACGCTCGAGAAGCTGCAAAGCGAGTGCGACTCACTCCGTGAGCAGCTCCACGCCACGAAACTGGACTTGGCGGACGAGCAAAGGCGAGCGCAAGAGCGAGAAGCGCAGCTCGAATACGACGGCAGGAAGAAGCTTCGTGGGGCGAAGGACCAGTACGACACGACGCAGAAGACGTTGACGGAGGAGCTGGACAGGACGCACAAGAAGCTGCAGGAGGTGCTGAGGCAGCAGGACCAGGACCAACTCGTCCACATGGGGCTGCTGGCCACCTCTGTCGATTGCGAGAAGAAGAAGGGGGCGCTGCAACTCGCCGAGCTTCATGGCAAGACTGCAGCGCTGAATCAACAGGTCAAGATGCTGCTAGGAGCTCTCAACCAGAAGGACGGCCAGCTGCAGCAAATGTGCGGCGACGACGACGAAAGACAGCACGAGCTCCAAGCTCTTCGTGAGAAGCTGGCGGACGAGAAAGCGCTCAGCAAGAAGATGAAGCGCGAGAAAGACGAGAGCGCAGCACAGCTTGCCGAACAGCGCCGCTTGCTCGAGAACTTGCAGCGCGTGGACGGCGTGCATCGCTCCCAGCTCGAGCTGCTGCAGAAGCACATCCTCCCCAAAGACCGCGAGCTCGCACACATGCAGGAACACCTGACCCAGCTCCACGACGCCAACCAAGAAGTTGTCGTACAGGCCAACATGAGCGATCGACTTCGTGTTGAAACGTCGACTCAAGCTCGAAAGCACGAGCGGGAGCTCGAGACGGCACTCAAGCGGTTGGAGCGTGTTCGTCACTCCATTGTGGTGCTTCAAGAAGAGCTAGGCGAGCTTGTGCAGCGCAGCGCCGTGCAGGAGAAGAGCAGTCTCGTGATCGAGATCGGTCGGCTGCACAAGCGCATAACGCGACAGCTTGACGCCCTGCAAGCTCGCGGGGACTCGGCGGATGAGGTGAACGCCGAAGTTCACCGCCAGAACCGCTTCTTGTTGCAGAACAAACACTCGCTGCGAAGACAAGTGGAGGCGGGCAACCGAGAGAAGCACAAACTCGCAGCAGCGTTGTCGTACCAGAACGCCTCGCTAGTGACCGAGTTGAACTCGTATCGAAAGGCAAACAAGGAGCTGGAAAGGAGACTTCGACGGTACGAGGAGCTTGGAGCGAAGGGCCCCGCAACGGCAAGAAGTGCGCAGCCAGAAGTTCCTGAGACTGACGACGTTTCGACGGAGCTGGATGGACGCAAGCTGGCCCTTTCAACCGGTCGAAGTAGTAGCAATACACCGTTTTTGAGACGAGAACCTTCACGAGGGAAAGCCCGGCCCAAGTCGGCAGCAGCAGGAGGCATAAGAAGGAGTACATTAATCTAACAAGCGATTGATATGAAGCCATGCAGAAAAAGAGTTAAAACACGAAAAAAGAACGGACTAAAATGTTTTTTTTTTCATTGTGGGAATTTATGCACTTAGCTTTCGTCTGTTCTCTGATTGAGCGCTGCATAACTAGCCCACGCACACGCTCTGGTAGGTGGGGATGAGGTACTTGATGTTGATGAAGGCGTCGTCACCACCGTGCGACTCCATGATCTCGAGCGTCTGCTGGATGAGGTCGCCCATGTTCAGCTGCTTGCGCTGACCGTAGTCGATAGCGTCTCCAATATTGTCTACAAACAGGGAGACAAAAGATCAGACTTTTGCCTGTATAATGTGTGAGGGTTGCATGTCTTGCCATTCTTGCGAATGAAGATGTTGAGCACGGGCAGAATCTGACGGTAGTACGGCACAAGGGCCTGTCCGATGAGCCCCGGGCCAGCTCCTGGTTGCGCGGCCGACTCGCACGTCACCATGAGCTGCAGAATGTGCAGCGTCTTGACGATGATGCCCGCGTTGCGCGTGTTAAGCGCGTCTGGCACAAGAAAAGCCAGGGCGTGAGCTCGCTTGTCCGTCCACCCACGTCAAACAACGTACTTTTGATCGGAATGATGAGCTGCGGAATCACTGGAAGCACCTTGTTACTCGCGTTGATGAGCATGTCTTTGATGCCCTGCTCGGATAGGAACGCGTAGGGCTCTTCCACCTCGCGAAGCCCGTCGAAGAAAATGGGCAGGTAGTGGTGGAAGTCGAGCTGGAAAACCGTAAAAGGAATGTGAGAAGCAGGTTCAAGACCTCGTGTTCGCTGGTTGACGTACCTTCGTGATGTCCACTTTCCAGGCCACCATGTTGCGCACACCACCGTGGTCGATCTGAATGGGCAGGTCGCCGCGCTCGTAGAATCTGTAGCACAGGACTTCGTGAGTACCAAGACGATCCTTTCCGTCTGAAATCGTTCCTCCTCGCACCTTCTGAACGACGTATCGGGCGGGTTGGAACGCTCCCTGAAGGCGACCGGCTGCTGGTGTCGCGAGCGTGGAGACACGTTCTCGTGCTTGTCAGCCTGCAGTCATAAACAGCGTGAGCTTCTCAACTTCAGTACCAACTGACTACTCCCCGTCATACCTTGACTGTCTTCTCTAGATCGACAGACCCCCCCGTGCCTTGGCCTCTGCGAAGGAAGCTGTCGGTGGTGTGCGGCTTGGTCGGTTTGGATAGCGAGAAGGCACTGATGTGCTCCGAGTCGTTCACTTTCTCAGCAGGGCGTCGCTGCTCATTCAAACTTACTAGTTAGTCCCCACCAAGCTTTGATCATGACGGGCCGCCAAGCCTCGCACCTTGTGCGACACCGCAGTCGTATCGAAACAGCTTCCAGTCTCCAGCAACGCGATATTCTTGGGCACGATCTGGGTGCTGACGTTGGGGATGCGGCCCGCCATGGTTTCCGTCGCCGAGCAAGAACTCCAACTGCAGGAGTGAGACGAGGTCCACCTTGATGCTTGGTGCCTTCTCACTGCGCTCTTTTCTCGAAGTGACCGACGCCTGGTCTAGAGCAAAACGCCCTGGTAAATAAAGACGACGGACGCCAGCACAACTCGATCACTCGATACACCTCGAGGACTGGCCCCTTTTGGCAGTCTTATGCTCAAGTTCTCGCTCTGCAACGAAGGATAAGGTAAAGATGCATTCTTGTTACTCTACACAGAGCGTCTGGGACGAGCTCAGACCCAGTGGATGCGGCACCGAGGGAACTGGTGCTTGACGATGGAGAAGTACGCCGCGGTGGTCTCCATGTCGGCGCAGGCGCCGATGTACAGCGTTTCGAGTGGCGGTTTTCGCCTGGCCAACGTGCGGAAGGCTGCGGTCGTGAGCTGGTTGCACGCCTTGACGTTCAAGTGCAGCAACTTCGGACTGCGCGAGACGACAGCGGCGAAACCTGCGTCCGTGATGTTGTAACAGAACTCGAGTGACAAGCGCTGGATGTTCGTCGCCCGAGACGCCAGAGACTGGAGTCCGGTGTCATCGAGAGCTACGCAGCCCTGAAGCAGCAGAGTTGCAAGTTGTGTGCACCCTGACGCGATCGCGGCCAGGTCGTCGTTCTGCAGCGTCCGACACAGCGTCAGGTTGAGTGACTCCAGCACTGGGCACCGTGCGATAGCAGCGAAGGTGGCGCTGCCGAGCGTTTGCAGCGCTCCCAAGTTCAGTGATCGCAGGGCAAATCGGTTCACTGTGACGAGCGCGGCCACGCCTTCATCGTCCAGCCCTGCGCAGCCGCTCAAGTCCAGCGTGGCGAGCTCACAGAGCGGCATGGCCGATTTGGCCTGAGCCATCTGCGCGAGGTTGTAGAAGTCACCGCCTTGGACTTTGGGGCAACGCGCAAACGACAGCGACCGAAGGTTGCGCTGCAGTCGCATGAGGAAGCGAAGCGCAGGCCCCGAGATCTGTCGGAGGGCAGTCGGTCGGTCAGTCTGCTTGTCGAGTGGAGCAGTCCAACGCTGAGCGTACCTTTAGGCAACGATCGAGGACGACCTCCTCTAGTGTGAGCGAGCTATGCTGGGCCAACGCCACGACGGATCGGTCGGTGATGCGGCGGCACATGGTGAGGTCGACCTTCTGTAGATTGGAGCAGTTGGCCGCTATGGCCAGGATGCCGTCGTCTCGCACGCGCGAGCAGCCCGAGAGGTCGACCTTGGTGAGATTTGGGCAGGCCCGTGAGATGGCCGCCAACGACCCGTCTGTGAGCTTGATGCAGTGCAGCGCCAGCGTCTGCAGACTCACGCAGCGACTGAGCTGCTCGAGTGCGGCGTCCGAGATCTGCTTGGACTCGACGTCCACGTGCCGCAACTGCTCGCAGCCGAGGCCCTTGACCAGGTGCGACAGCAGCGGCGATGTGACGCGCGGGCCGTAGAGCGCGACGCTCTGTAGCTGCGAGGTCTGCACGGCCAGGTTCCGGCCGCTCTTGCTGCGCCGCGGCTGCCGGTCGAGCAGCACGGCTGCGGCCGCCTCCAGCTCGTGCTCGCCCGTGCACCAGGTCTGCCAGCAACAAAGCAAAAAAAACTATATTAGTGACGGGTAGTTTTGCTCAGCCTTGCGGCCGGCCGCACGCACCAGGTCAACGTGCTGTTCCCGATGCACCGAAGCGAGTGTGAGTCTTCGCCAGCGTTTGGACACCCGGGCCAAGCCGTGCCAGCGGTCCTGAAGATGCACGAAGCCGCACACATGGACCAGAAGCAAGTGGTCCGGTAGCTGCTCAATGCTCGACGTCGTCGACATGGTTGGCCTGGCAGTGCAGTCGGCTGGAGGAGGCTAAGTGCGGCCTGGTGCCGGCATTGCGCACGAAAGGGCGTAACCACTTCAACCAAGCCTTGGACGAGCACGGGGTAGGGGAGCTCTGAAACGGGGGCTTGGRCCACCCGTTGCGATTGCACTGCAGTTTTCATCGCAGTCGTCCTGCTAGCTGTGTTCTCGTGTGCACCCAAGATGTCTTCACGCAATGATACCCACGACGGAGATTCCTGCGGAATATTGGAGCTGAATTACCCAGATTCCGGTGCCGAGGACGTCGTTTCATCAAAGCTCAGGGGGCGTCTTGCGGTGCGACCAAAGGTCTGGTTGGCTCAGGAGAGCTGCCGATAGGTATACAAGTCAATTCCCGAGTCACTATGTCAAAGGTAATGTGACGGGGCACACAGCACCTTGCACAGAGGAAGTGTTGGAAGTAGGCAATACTTCCTGTGAACTGTCCTTTGTGGGAATCCACTCGTGCGTTCCCGATCACGTCCATTCAGCGGCGCTCGTCCCCGTACTTTTAATCTTTGTGGACTGAACGGAAGCAGCGCCAGTCCCGATTCGGCGCACGGTGGAAAACCTTCCTGAAGCGGGTTTTGCAAGGCATGATCGCCGGGTGGTGTGATCTGGATATTCTGTTGGACCCCTTCTTCTTGCACCGGCCGCGCGTCACAGAGTCGAAGATTCAGCGGCGCTCGTCCCCGTACTTTCAATCTTTGTGGACTGATCGGAAGCAGCGCCAGTCCCGATTCGGCGCACGGTGGAAACCTTCCTGAAGCGGGTTTTGCAAGGCATGGTCGCCGGCTGGTGTGATCTGGATATTCTGTTGGACCCCTTCTTCTTGCACCGGCCGCTTCCGGAAGAACAGCTGCAGCAGCAGACACAGCAATCGCCGAGTCCGTCCCATCCGAGGGCGAAGCAACCACTGCAGCCGAGCCCGTCGTCGTGACTGCAGGTTGAGCTGGATGAGAACTCGGTCCTGAGGCAGAAGACGCTGCGGAAGTAGTCGCGGTTTGCTGGTAGACGACTCGACTCGACTCGACTTCTTGCCCGCCGAGACCTTGCGTGGCTTCGCTGACTTGGCTCGAGCAGCAGCCTTCTTCTTGCCGGCTGGCTTCGACTCAGCTACCGAGTGACGAGGTCTCCTGGAAGCTGACTGAGGGAAAACTGGACGGGGTCGTCTTCTTGGAAGGCTTGGGCGAGGTTCGTTTCGACACAACCTGCACAACCTCGATCGGAGAACCCTCTTCACTGTCACCATTAGAGCCGGGATGGTCTGCCGCCGAGCTGGGCTGAGGAGAAACTTGAATCCCTTGATCGGAGCCAGCCGGAGACGACAAGTCGACTGTCGACTCAGCGGAGCTCGAGGAATCCAGTGGTGGAGACGAATGTGCGAGAACTTCGGCATCGGTGGCAGCCATGTCCTCAAGCAGAGCTCGGCTGATGGCACGGGCATCCTGTAAAGCCTTCCGCGAGGGACGACGGGGAAGCAGCGACGAGCCAGTCACTGGAACCGTTGGCCTGGGCTTGACAACCACCATTGTGGTGGAAGAAGAGCTAGCCGAAGCTCTCGAGGAACTCAAAGAGCCAGCTGAGACTGGCGGAGACTGCGTCTGACTCGACGACACCAGAGGACTCGGCGGACCGGGAAAAGCCACAGGGGCACGGGACGAGTGGACTACGCTGGGCGAACTGGACACCGCCAGGACTGGCGAGCATGGAGAACTCGGCGGCCGCGAGGAACCCGCCGACTGTAGTCCAACCGAACTCAGCGAAGCCAGCACAGCAGCGGTGGCTCTTTGGGAAGCCCCTTGAACACCCAGCGTCGACCCAGAACTCAGCGGAGGAGCTGACATTGGCGCAGAAGAGCTCGGTGTGCCTCCGACCTGCAAGACGATCTCGCGAGGTTCTCCATCACGAAGCTTGGAGAGATCGGGCCACCGACTTTCCAACAGGCGGCACAGCCGGGCGTTGATGTGAAGCTCGGCTGGAGATAGACCCGGAGCGTCAACCCCAGAAACTGCTGCGACAGCCAACGCTGGGTCAGTCACAAAAGTCCACCCAGCGTGGCGAAGGAGCTGCTTCTGCTTCTCGACGGTCCGGTGCAAGGACTCGATTGTCTGGTTGGCCATGCGAAGCTTGTGGCTAGGACCTCCACTTGAGACGACCAAAGCGGCGTCCTGAACCTGGCGAAAGTAGGTCGACGCCACACCCTGGAGTGCCGCGTAGGCTTTCTGGCCCTCAGGCATCTGAGTCGTCAGCTGCTGGATGTCGGCGAGTCGCTCCTTGAGCTGACGGTTTTTTAGTTTAGTTTAGAAGTGAGGTACATTAATGTCATTTAGCTAATGCTAACGCCACCTAAAGTCCATGCCCTGCCGACGCCATTATTGCAGCCAGCTGAGTTGCGGTCTCTTTGTGCTGCACACGGGGGAAACCTCCCCACTAGAGGTTACACTGTGCTACCCCCAGTTGATGCCATGGTCGTGGCACCGTGGTGACTCCACCAGAACATGACATCCTGCTCCACTCGGGATATCACCGCTGCCCATCTACCATTCCCTGCCTTCGTCGTACTCGCTATCCATACCACATCGCGTGTTGTAGCTTGCACCACTTCTCTCACCGCATGTGCTGCCTGGTTGCGTTCCCTGGGGTTCACGTTCCAGCTCGTGACTCCTACGGCATCGGCCGACCGTCTAGTCTTCCAGAAAGTCGCCTGCGCTGATTCTGCAGTTGGTGGACGTCGCGTCGCGAGCTGCTGCACCGCTACCTTGTTGTCGCCAACTGCGTGGACCGGTATCCAGCCCTGCCGCCTGCATCGGCGCAACCCATGAAGCAGCCCTAACTGTGCTGCCTCGTTGTCTCTGCGCATTCCCCCCTGCAGCTGTGTGCCTCCCAGATACATTATCTGCTGCCGTCTCGTCAAGTGTTGGGTCCGGACGACCACCACTCCCGCCGCTCCTCCTACGCGTCCGGCCGCAGCCCGCCCCACGGACAGCAGTATATAGATTGATCATTCGCTCAAGGGCGACTCCGGGTCCCCTGTCCACCTTTCCCCAAGGATCATGCATATCGTCCGTTGGATTGTCCTCAGGGTCCCGTTGTTGCTGCCTGGGAATGTGGCTGCCGTGATATTGGCATGGCTGCTTCTTAGCCTCGTGGCAAACCCCGTCTCATGATGGGCTGCTGTGATGTCATTGTGCGTGTCAAAATGGGCAACCCGCCATCTCCACACACAGTGGAAGTACAATGCCGCTCCTACTCGCCAGCACTGGTCCACGATGTCTTCCACATCTCCAGCCACCGTCGCACAAGACCCATCCACGCTGTCAGCTAAAATGTTGCCAGTTACCTGCAGTATTTCTTGCGGTATTTGGGTAAGTTTCAGCGCAAAAACTTCTTGTTCGTAAGACCCCGGTCGCAGACCGGCAGCAATCCAGCGCGTGAGCAGTACCTTGCGTAGGCGAACCGCCGCCGGACAGCTCCAAAAGACATGGTAGAGAGTGACTCTCCGTTCTTTGACGCATTCGGCATGCGGACAATGCATGCCTGCCGATATCGGGCTGTAAGTGGAGACAGCATGGTGCTTGAGGCGGATGAGCACCTGCTCTCCCCATGGCGTCAAGCCCAGTATCTTCCGGATCTGCTTCCATTTGAGTTGTCCGAGGCCCTGCGCTGCAAGGGTGCTGTGTTCTTGCCATTTGCCATTCGCTGCCGCCACCACCCTGCGGCCTGTCGAGCTCCTGGTTCCGTTGAGCTGTGCTTTGATCCTTTTACGGCTGATGCCCCATCGGCGTCTCCCCGCCCACAGGCACACCAGTCGAGATATTCTGGGATGCGGGTGTACAAGAAGCCCTGTTCGTCCTACCCCCGTGACTTGCTGCATCAAAGTTGCTAGCTCCGCGTGGGTCGTGATGTGGAGCTCCGACGGCCAGCATGCAGTTCCTGCTCCAATATACTCCACCCTCCCGTCTTGCGTAAGGCGGCAGGTTACTGGTACATGATCCTTTAGTCGAGTGGAGTACCGTATGGCTCCTTCATGATCGCCTGGCTTGAGTAATGCCGGGAAATTAAGTACCAATAAGTACATGAGCTGGCTTAGCTGGCGCTTGAGTGCTCCCGTGAATGGGCTGGTGAGCGCAGTGAGGCGCAGATTTCCCCTCGCTGACCATGCCCAGTGCACGATGTCTTTTAGCAACAATCCGGCTTGACCAATCGCTCGAAATGCGGTATTCGGGTTGATCACTCTTCCGTTTGGCGAAAACAGGCGAAGCGCTCTCACCGGAAAGTAAGGAAGCCATTCGTCGCAGAACTCCCCATTCTGCAGTTCCTCCATTCGCTCAATATTGTGGCTTACCGTGCCCCGTAGCGATACTGTGTCCATGTGCCCGCATGGCCGGAAGAAGTCGTCCAAGCATAACTCGAGGGACCGGTCTCCATCACGTCGCTCGGATCAATCGCGACGCTCATATCGTTCGGGCAGGTCCAGACGATCAAGCGTCTCGGTCAGATCTGGTCCGGCCGAGGTCGCGGTAAATGCTTTGCATCAAGTCCAGAAGCTGAACGAGATGGTCCGGAAGCTGG
>KV733443.1:0-12478 GCA_000500225.2 Phytophthora pinifolia
CCATTCACTAATGCAGGGAGACGCATTACACATACAGACATCCAGTCAACAAAATTAATACCTACAACAACACAACGACGCATTGCTTGGAACACACAGTTCTCACCAATGCGGCGGGAAATCACTCCGCCAGAAGATCGCAGCAGACATGGACAGCAGAGCAGATCGAACCACTTGATTGCAGTGCAAGTACTTGCATTACGTAGTTTAGCTCGTTGTGATTGGCAGTAACAAGGATCAGTGTCTCCAGGATGAACGCTGCACTAAGCCTCGACCTTGAGCCCCTTGCTGAGCAGAAACGCGTCCTGGTTCGGCTCGCGGCCCAGGAAATCCTTCAGCATGACGCTGGCATCCACCGATCCGCCGCGCGCCAGGATGAGCTCACGATACGCCAGCCCCGTCGCGGGGTTCATCAGTCCTTCCTTCTTGAACCGCGACACGAACATGTCCACGGAGAATACCTCGCTCCACATATAGCCGTAATACTGCGCGTCATAGCCGCCAGCCAAATGGCCGAAGGAGCCGGCGAAGTTCGTGTCGGGCGTCATGTCGATGAGCATGATCTCCGTCTGCAGCTGTTTGAGGAGCTGCGCCGTGTTGGATTTGGGCCTGGAGTGGATGGACTGGTCAAAGATGGCGAAGAGAATCTGGCGCTTGTTGAGCAGGCCAGTGTTCACATTCTTCGTCGACATCAGGCGAGCGATCAAGTCGTCCGAGAGTTTCTACAAGCAGCAAGAACCCAAGTTAGACGAGCAGTAGTCAAGCGCAAGAGCTTTCGGAATACAGAGACGCACCTCGCCGGTCTCGTAGTGCGAGGACAGACGCTGTAGCGGCTCCTTCTGCCAGCACCAGTTCTCAAGCATCTGACTGGGGGCCTCCACGAAGTCTCGCTCCACGCGCGTGCCAGCAAAGCGGGGGATGTCCACTTCCGAGCACAGGCAGTGCATCACGTGGCCAAACTCATGGAAGTAAGTCACCACCTCCTGGTGTCCAAGCAGCGATGGCTTCGACTTCGTCGGGGCGTTGAAGTTGGCAACCATGGCGGCAGCGGGGTACTACAAACAACCCCCGAAAGCAGCGAGTTAGACCGTGTTTTGTCATCCCTAGAACAAAACGAACCCACCTCGCGAGTGCCCTCCGAGTTGGCGCAACCTTGCTGCAGCGTGAAACAAGCGGCGTGGCCGTACTTGCCTGGACGGGGGAATAAATCCAGGTAGAAATGACCGACAAGGTTGCCGACCTTCCCGGGTCGGGCATCGTAAACAGCGAACATGCGGACCTCCTTGTGCCAGACGTGGGGCTGCGAGATCTCCACAAACTTGAGGCTCAGAAGCTCCTGGTACATGGACAGCAGCTCCTTCGTCACGTGCGCAAGCGGGAAGTATTCGCGAAGCTTTTCGGAGTCGATCGAGCAGTTCTTCTTGACGAACTGGTCCATGTAGAAGCGAAAGTCCCACATGTTGATCTTCCCGTCAAACTTCCATCCGTTGCGCGCGCAGTCCGCCTCCTTCAGCTTCAGCAGGCCATCCAGGTCCTTCTTGGCCAGCGGCACGAGCTTGTTGTCCAGGTCATTCAAGAACGACTTGACAGTCTCGGGGGACTTGGCCATCCTATTATGACGATAGAAACACTGTTAGCTGAGCCGTAATTCCGCTTGAGCGGGTTCCGCAAGCTACACAAACGTCACGCTTACCGTTGCTCGAGGACATACGCAGCGTGGCTTTCGTACCCCAGCGCCAGCGCCACTTTGTGGCGGATCTCCAGCATTTCTTCGAGGATAGCGACGTTCGTGGAGATGCAGCGACGGTTGAAGGCGTATTCCACAGCCTTGCGAGTCGACTCAACGGTGCACGTGTTGAGGATCGGAAACACCGTCGGGTACGAGAGGGCAATCTGCAAAGATCAACACGATGGTGAGTCGGTATCGACAGAACAGGCTAGACGGACAGCAGACGCCACGGGTCTCACATTGTACTTGCCGTCGTCGCCCTTCTCCAGCGCAGTAATGAAGTCCTCGCTGAGGCCCTTGAGCTCGTCGCGCGAGAACTTGACCTCGATCGTCTCCTCCGAGAGGTTCTGCTGGAACTGGATGCCGAGCTTGGACAGTTTCTGCTGCCACGCCTGCACCTCCTTCTGCTTGTCCTCGGGCAGTTGCAGTCCGTTGCGCTCGAAGTCCTGCACCAGACGTTGGACGTAGCGCTGCGTGGTTGCGTCCAGTTTCTGCCAGTCAACAACAACAGTCCGTTAGTCCGTCAGTCCCCAACGCATCCAGACAAGAGCTCTGTCCTCCTCTCCCTTCTCACCTGGAACTCCGCGCTCTTGTAGAGCGCATGAACAGCCTTGTACACACCCGCGTTCATGCTGCGCTGCACCGAAAAGTCGTCGATGACCTCTTCCGCCTTGGTGCAGGCGTCGCGCGTGGCCTTGTCGATCGCCACCTGCCCCAGGAACGTCACGTTGGTCACACGGCTGAGCATCTCGAGGTCCAGGTCGATGAGCTTCTGTGCCGAGTTTTCGAACGTCACGTTGAGTGGCGCCAGCGCCGCCACCTCGTCGTCCACGCGCTTCATGCGCGCCAGGATGCGCTGCGTCTCGGCCTCGATCTCCTCCACTCTCAGGTCGAAGCGCAGGTGCGTGAGCTGCTTGCACAACAGGCGCGTGCGCTGCTGCTGCTTGCTGTGCGCCCACAGGGCCAGGCCAGCGAGCGCCGCGGCGCAGGCGGCCACAGCCAGCGCGTTCTTCTGCTTGTCGGTTGCCATCTTCGAGCTTAGATACCTTGCTTCGCTGCAAATCGCAAATCAAGCAAACAAATGTCGACCGAACGTTAGCCGAAGTTGGATCGAATAAGGGTACAATCATTTCGATAACCCTGGGTGTCGTTCAAAAAAAATTGATTGACCGAGAGCTGCCTACATCCGGGCCTCGTCCGAGAGCATGGCGGCGGCGTCCTCGTCGATGAACCAGTAAACTAAACCGTCCGTGGGCTTGACGTTGGCGGCGGGAAGATTCGGAGTGCGCTTCTCGATGCCGAGCATGTGCGGGATCAGCTCGGCCTTGCCTGCGCCAGTGGCGATGAACGCGACGTGGGCGGCATTGTTCACGACCGGGTAGGTGAGCGTGATGCGCTGCGGAGGAGGCTTGGGCGATTCCTCGATGGATGCCACGAACAGCGTTTTCTCCTCCAGCAGCGGGTGGCCCGGGAAGAGTGAGCACGTGTGACCGTCCGGGCCCATTCCCAGCAAGATCAGGTCGAAGCGAGGCAGCTGCATGGTACGGCAACAAAGTGCTCGTTATATAATCGAGGCGTGAGCATTAAGACAGAGACCAGATACTCACGTCACTTCCCCAGACTTCAGCGAGCTTCTTGGTGTAGTCCACGGCAGCGGCCTCGGGGGTCAGCGAGGCGTCGATGGTGTAGATCTGGCTCGCCGGCACGGGGATCTGCATACAACAGCACAGCAGTGCAAATTATCAACTAGAAGACCACACAACATATGGGGCTGTGGCAAAGTGCCTTACGAAGTCAAAGAGCGCCGCCTTGCAGGCCTTGTAGTTGCTGTCGTCGTGATCCAACGGCACACAGCGCTCGTCGGCGAAGTAGACAAACCACTTGGAGAAATCCACGTCGCCCTTGATGGCCTGTAGACCCTTGTTCAGGATCTTCAGTACACACAAACAGAATACACTTTAAGTGACGACAAACCCACAGCAAGCCACCCCTCCTCGCTCGCACCTTGGGCAGCGACCCTCCTGAGAGCGCCACGGTGAAGCGGCCGTGCGTAGCAATAGCCTTCTTGCTCAGGTCGAAGATGAGTTGGCCGACGGCGGCGCCGACCTCGTCGGGGGAGCTGGACACGCTGAGAACCATCGTCGTCTGCGGCGTAGGAGAGGCACGTTCAATGAATCCGAAATGTGCGCTAAAATCGCTCATTGGCTGAAACTGCTGGAGTTGAAGATAGACTGGATCCGATGCTTGCTGCTCTCCTCCTGCTGCTGCTCGTTGTGCTCGTAGACGTGCGGGCTATCGACTACCCTGGCGGGTGGCGACCCGGAGACCAGCAGTGCGTGAACATCTGCGAGCACGTGCCGCTCAGCCCGTTATGTGAGACCCAAGACCCGTCGTGCCAGCCGCGACCCAGCGACTACGACTTCCTGATACTGGAGCAGCTCTTCCTGCCGCAATTCTGCCGCGACCTGCTGGTGGGCGTGGACCTAACGATCTCGCATCGCAATGTGAACAAGTACCCTCGCGGCATCGAGTGTGAGCCCTCCAAGGCAGTCAGCAAACTCTCCATCCACGGTCTCTGGCCCAGCTACAACGCCGGCTTCCCCGCCTGCTGCAACGTCAGCGACGCCATCCGCAATCGGCCGATCGATGCGCTGGGCTTCGCTGCTGAGTCTCCCGACCTACTGAGTGAGATGGACGGGGTATGGGTGGACCCCACGCAGCCCTCGAGCTTCCGCACGATCTGCGAGCTGTACAACCACGAGTTCCAGAAGCATGGGCTGTGCTTCGCCGCCAATGGAGGATTCGACTTTGACCTAAGTGCTCGGGAGTACTTTCGTGCTGCGATGCGCGCTGCTGCGGTGAATAAGGAGGCCACTTCTACGATAAATGGCTGGGCCGCTGCTAGCAGTCCGAAGATGACGCTGGCTGCCGTCACAGCGCTTTACTCGACGCGCGTGCAAGTGTTGTGTTCTGCCATCGAGCCAATGGAGAGAGGCAACGGGGGAGGAGATGGCAACAGCCTCGCTGCCATCCACGTTTGCTTCAGCAAACCTGCCAATGCTTCAGCTTATTTGACCCCAATCGACTGCAAGGAAGCCACCTCGACGGCCGTGTTCGTCCCGTGTAGCCCCGGAGTCCCCATTACGCTAACGAAGTACACCCCACCGCCTCCAGCATCGCCAGTAGCTGTCTATGAGCTGTAATGAGCGAGTCGATCTCGTCCACTTCAACTTCATTCACGGTAACAACCTCTATAAATCAGTAACTGAGCCGCAGTTCGCATATCAATTGTGAAAAAAGGAAAAGTAACGAACAGAGCAACAACAAGTTGCCACGTCTTCTCGAGGCACCGCAGGCTAAGAGCTCCTTCTCCAGGCCTCCATACAGCTCTACAGCGCATATAGACAACATGGCGTTCGAGGCGGCAGTGGTGGGGCTCCCCGGCAACTCGTACGCCTTTACCAACTGCGTGTACGTCCACCTGGACGACTTCATGTCCCTCGTCAAGCAGACGCCCCCTGGGGTCGTGACCAAGGAGGATCTGCGCGCCCACGGACTCAACGTGTGGCTCAACCGCAAGTTCGTTGTGGCCGCCAAGCCCCACAATGATATCCAGCCGGGCTCCGTGGCCGTGGGCACCATGCAGCGCATGTGCGTGGGGCTGCCTTTGAACCAGGCCTGCGAGGTCTCCGTCTACGCGCCATCCCGTGCCGCTAAGGGCGTGCTCAGCACCGTCACCTTCGAGATTCAGCAAGTGCTCACACGTGCACAGGGCAACGAGCTGCGCGTCGTGGACTGCAGCATGCTTAAGGACGTCTTCGAGGCCGAGTATACGCACCAGGTCTTCGCTGTGGGACAGCTCATGGCTGTGCGGTGCGACGGCCTCCCGCTGCGTCTGCAGTGTCTAAGCATCGACACAGTGGACGGAGACACCAGCAGCCCCGACTCGTTCGCCCCGCGCGTCGGCGCCTACCTCCTCGGAGCCATCATCAACTTTACCAAGGGGAAGGACGCCCCCATCCGCCTCAGTAACCAGTCGAGCGGCATGACGCGCACGGTCTTCAAGCCCGACTTTGACTTCACCAAGCTCGGGATCGGCGGTCTGGACAAGGAGTTCAACGACATCTTCCGTCGCGCGTTCGCCTCCCGATTGTTCCCGACGGACGTCATCAAGAAGCTCGGCATCCAGCACGTGCGCGGCATGCTGCTCTTCGGACCGCCTGGATGCGGTAAAACACTGATCGCGCGAAAGATCTCGCAGGCGCTGACTGCAGCAGAGCCCAAGGTGGTCAACGGACCCGAAATCCTCGACAAGTTTGTCGGCGAATCGGAGCGTAAGATCCGTGAGCTTTTCTCTGATGCCCGCAAGGACCAGGAAGAGCTCGGAGACGAGAGCGAGGTGCACATTATCATCTTCGATGAAATTGACGCCATCTGCAAGCAGCGAGGCACGAGCCGCGACGGTACAGGCGTCGGGGACAGCGTGGTGAACCAGTTGCTGACGCAAATTGACGGTGTCGACAGCCTAAACAACGTTCTGGTCATTGGTATGACGAACAGAAAGGTACGAACACTGCCGCTTCTGGATTTGTGTAGCTACCAGAGGTCTCACCTTGTGGTACTATGACCAGGACATGCTTGATGAAGCCCTGATGCGTCCGGGCCGTCTCGAGGTGCAGATCGAGATCAACCTTCCGGACGAGAAAGGGCGCGCGCAGATTCTCAAGATCCACACAGACCGAGCACGCGAGAAAGGAGCGCTGCACCCGAAGGTCATCGCCGACTTGGACAACTGCCTTGACTCGACCAAGGTCGTGAGCGACGACCCCGACTACAAGAACCTTGTGCAGCGTACAAAGAACTTCTCGGGCGCCGAGATTGAAGGACTGGTGCGCGCCGCCACCGCGCATGCCCTGTCACGAGGTACGGACGGCAGGACGATGCACGCCATCGCCAATTTCAACCCGGAGATCTCCATGGAGGACTTCGCTCTAGCGCTCGAGGAGGTCAAGCCCAAGTTCGGTGCACCCAGCGATCAGCTGGCGCTGTACTACAAGAACGGATTGATCCCGTACGGGAACTCGTTCACGGAGGTGCGTAAGGCGCTGACCCGCGTGATCGACCAAGTGCGCTCGAACGAGAAGACGCCGCTCATGTCCGTGCTGCTTCACGGCGAACGTGGCGCTGGCAAGACGGCGCTGGCGACGTACTGCGCCGTGGCGAGCGAGTTCCCGCTAGTGCGCATGGTCAAGGCGTCGGAGCTCATCTCGCGCGCCGAGAGCGGAAAGTGCTCGTACATCAACACCGTGTTCGAGGAGGCGTACCGCTCCCCGCTCAGCATCATCATCCTGGACGACATCGAGCGGCTCATGGACTACGTTGGTGCGTTGGTGGGCGATTTGCAGGGTGTGAGTGTCTGTATCGCATATGCTAACACGGTTGTGCACTGGTTGATGCAGGTCTGGGCCCTCGCTTTTCGAACCTGGTCCTGCAGGCGCTCATGGTGCTGGTGCGCAACCCCGTGCCCGTAGCCGGCCGCAAACTCGTGGTGATCGGCGTCACGTCCAACATCGCGGCCATGCAGGCGGTTGAGCTGAGCGACGTGTTCGATCTGTGCCTGGAGGTGCCGCAGCTGACGCGCAAGGACGAGCTGGACGCCGTGCTCACCCACACGGGGCTGCCCGTGGCGGACGACCAGAAGGACGAGGTGCTGACGCTGCTGTCGGACCGCCCCATCTCCGTCAAAAAGCTGCTGCTGGTCACGGAGATGGCCAAGGAGGAGCTCAGCCGCACGGGCGACAGCAACATCACGGCGCAGCAGCTCATCGAGTGCGCCTACAAGTTCGTGTAGGCAGGCAATTAAGGCAACGTCGATTTCGGAGATGCGCACGAAGTTGAAGTTATCCATACAAATTCCTAGTTGATCTTCAATTGGCAGTTCACGGTACTGCTTCTTTTCCCATAAAAAAGATATCCATTCGGGCTTTTGAGCTTCAAGAGACAGAAGAACGATGGCCAAGAAGTCCAAGGGCGGCAAGAACAAGACGCCCACGTCCACGCCCACGGCTCCCGCCAGGAAGACGCTGGACGACGGCCCCGACGAGGAGCCTCTGGCCACGGAGGAGCAGGCCACGTCAGTCAAAGAGCAGCACCGTCGCGCCAGTCAGAAGATCGACCAGCTACTAGAGGCACGGCCTGACGCCGAGGAACTGGAGCAGCGCAACGTGCTGCCCACGGCGCCGCCCAACGTGGCGCCCACTTTGCAGGGTGTGCAGAGGCAGCTGCAGCGCAAGATGAGCGCAGACGAGCTGTCCCATCGCCTAGAGGCGCGGCCCGACGTGCAGGAGCTGCGCGATCTGTCGATTGTGCACGGCGCCGAGGGCGTGGCGCCCAGTCTGCAGGCCACACAGGAGAAGCTGCAGCGCCAGCTCAACTCCGACAAAGTGAACCAGCAGCTGACCAAGCGTCCGTCCATCGACGAGCTGCGCAACACGGGCGTGATCGAGACGAGCGCCGAGCTGGCGCCCAGCCTCACGGCCACGGCCAAGAAGCTCGAGCGCAATCTGGTGCAGAATCAGGTGTCACACCTGCTTGAGTCCCGGCCTGAGAAGGACGAGCTCGTCTCGCACAACATCCTGGAAGGTGAGGTGGCATGAGGCTGGACCTAGGCTGGAACAGAGGCTAACGGTTGAATGTTGTACTGAGCAGACCAGGATGCGGCGGTGGCGCCCGTGCTGCAAGGAGCCAAGCACCAACTCGAGCGTCAGCTAAAAGCGGACCAGATCTCGCGCCAACTGCGTCATCGGCCGTCGGTGGAGGAGCTGGAGGAGAAGGGCATCATTGACGGTGAGGAGGCTGCTGAGATCAAGCAGCGAGACTAACGCCGAGTCACGACTGATTGATGAGCGTTCTCGTTCTGCTAGAGGGGGAGCTGGAGAAGGACGGGCCGACGAGGAAGCGCTCGCTCTCGCAGCGCGCCCGCTACGCGTTGGCTCTCAAGGCGGCCAGCCGCATCGCAGCCGACAAGTTGATCTCGGCAGAGGAGAAGGCGCGTCTGAAGGACTTGATTTTGAGCGACGATGAGAAGGTCGTGGCCGCACTCGAGCGCTACGAGCTGGATGAGGATATCGAGGAAATGCTGGACACACTGTACCGCGTGGCTAAGGTGTCGACGTGAGGCGCTTTCGCTTGCTTTTGCTTTCTTTTTCGCAGCAGTTCAGCTCAGGAACGAAGTACGTTTGTCCAGCCGTGTTGTTTCAATGATGAGTTGCCAGTGGTTCTTGAATGAAGGAGGCTGCCTGCTATTCGCATCGCTCGGTTGTTTGCTACGAGGATCTCGCGTCCATAAAGGCATCTACACCGTCGCGAAGAGCGCTGGCAAACAAACATATCGTTGGTGATGGGGGCTCGTCCGCAAGAGCTCTCGAATCGAGGCGTACCTGATCTGTAGCAGGGAGTCGACGACGCCAAAGAAGCTGCGGTCCTCGAACGGCATGGACTGAGTGGCCGGGGGCTCCGGATGTTGCAGCCACGCCGCAAAAAGCAAGAGGTGGCCGTTCATCTCGACGAACTCCTTCTGCAATTGCGCCGCAGCAGGGGAAGCGTGCGGCAGTGACTGCATCAAAGCCCAACGTGCACTCATTAGCATCACCATCCACCGCATCTTGACAAGCGCCTCAACTCACGTCCACCACCGTGTAGCTCGAGCGCGGGAAGCTCTCCTTGTCGCGAGTCCTAACACACAGCAACAACAACAGCATTAGCTGGGGCAATATGAGCACACATCCAGCCATTTCCGCCCTTACCAGCACTCCTCGTCCTTCAGAAGGCCGAAGAGCTCCAGCGCCGCCTGGTACAAGACCTTCTGCCGCTCCTTCGAAGCCTGTGTCAACCAGCCCACCGTTCAGATTGCTACCTCTTATCAAACCGCATTAAAGTGTCGGCGCACCGCCTCGAAGTCGACCGTGAAGAACCATCCCGGGAGGTCGGGGCCGTTCATCCCGATGGTGCTGGCCACGCCCGCTGTCTTGGGGTCCTCGGCCTTCTTGGGGCTGGACGAGAACGACAGCGTCTCCAGCAGCGAAGCGAGTCTACACACAAGAAAATGCAGCATCAGCCTCTGATCGCTGATAACCACGGCGCTGCTTTGACGCACTTGGAGTCGGAGCTGGTGGTCTTGTGCAGCCGCTGGAACGTCGAGATGACGCCGCACTCGGCCTTGTGCGCCGGCCAGGCCTTGAGCTGGCACTCGCGGTCACAGAACAAGGCGGCGTCGCAGTTGGCGCAGCGCTGTAAAGTCACATCGGCAGTCAGAGGAGGTTGACAGGAAGGACACATGAGACTTCGGGGCGGCGCACCTTGAGGCTGTTGACGTCGTCGAGCTTCTGGCGGCAGCTCTGGCAGCCCGTGCCGATGCTCCAGACCTCACCGCCGTGCTGTTTGAAGTGCTCCAGCAGCCGTGTCTCAGCGGCGGCGCTCGAGTCCTCGCACAGCTCGTCGTACGTCTTGTCGGCCATTTCGTCGCCAGTCAAATGGTACAAGCTCAAGTCACTGGTCTAATCATTTCGATACAGCTGCTGGCAGGAACTCGCGGCACTTGGCAGCTCCGCATCGACAGCGTCGACCCCCCTGCTGTCTCCCAGCGCCACCACCATAGTCGAAGGTTATCTCCTCGCCAGCCTCGATGCGGCTCTTAGCGAGCAGCGCCAACCGAGGGACGAACGAGTCCACGCGCACGGCCGCCACCTCTGCGTTGGGGCAGCAGCTGTGGTTCACTAGACGCGTCCAGTTGCCTCGCTCGGAGGCGTCGACGTTGGTGCGGACAATGTCGAAGGCTAGACCGCTTCTTTGAGCCACGTGTTCTCGGAGTGAAAGCACGTAGTTAATGGCCTTCGGGTCGTAGCGCTCTCGGTAGCGCCTCCGCATCTCGCTGGTCGACACCAATTCGCCCGTGTACTCGCCCAAGAACTCGCCCTGCTCGATGAACTGCATCGCCAGCACGCCCCACCCTTTGCCCTCGAACGGAGCCACGACAACGTCCACCTGCCGACCGTGAAGCACACGCTTGCATTGATCGTCGCACTGCTGCTTGGTCAGTAGAAGCGGCGGCAGCTTGATCTGCTCGAAGCTGGCGGAGGCTGGAAGTTGCACGGACGTTGTGTAGGTGAAGGCCGTCAGCTGCGTGACGGTGCGGAGCTTGGTGCGCAGGGTCATTGCTCTGGGTAGCTGCACAGACACCGGCCGCGTCTCCTGCCCCATTGAGACGTCCGCCATTGCCTTGTCGAGCCACCGCCGCAGCGTTCGGCGAAAAGCTCCGCAGACGCAGGCGAGCGTCAACGCCGAATTGACGTCCATGCACCTCCACCGACCCCGTTGCGGCGCGAAAATGACCTCGATGACAGCGGCGAAGGACGCTCCTACCACGCGCTGCTTCTTCATGATGATACGGGGTGGTGATCGGATACGCAGCCGTGATTGGCACGACCGAAAAGCAAAATGACAAGTGGAGACCATGGGCAAAGAAGGTGTATGAATGTCATTCCCTAATGACTTGCTGACTACTTTTGTGTAGACGCGCACTTGAGCGCGCTTATATAACTTGGACGGGATAGTGTGGTGACGATGAGGCGGGCGGACGGGCCCATTGGCTGTAGCGCAGGAAGCACTCGACGAGATGCGGGATGGCCTGGCAGCCGTCGCACGTGGCGTCTCGCGAGTGGGGCTCCGTCTTGCTGTTGAGCGCCATGTCCACGAAGGCGTTGCAGAAGCTCCGCAGCACCTTCTTGCGGCGCTCGACGCCCGCGCCCAGCTTGACGTACAGCCGCGGCTGCACCAGCGAGTAGAGGATGAAGTGCATGTACTTGCTGCAGTACTTGCAGATGTGGCCGTCCTCGTGCTTGCGCTGCGCGTAGGCCCAGGCCTGGTAGCGCAGGTGGGCGAAGTCGGAGAAGCGGTGCAGCACCTGGTAGTCGGGCCGCGAGGCGCTGGCCGTGGGCGTGTTGAGCGTCGGGATGCGCGACGTGTGGTGAAACAGGAAGATATCCAGCACGTAGTAGACGACGTCATGGCGCTCGACGGTGCGGTTGATCTCGACGCGGTCGATGGTCTCGAGGAACGAGATGGGGCCCGCAGCCTTGGAGGAGACCGTAGGCTCGAGCAACACGGGCGTCAGGTGCTGGAGCTGGTGGGGCTGTGCGATTTGCGACGTGGACATTCGATGGGGCTGCTGGGGGCTTTGAACTTGAGGTGGAGTGGAGTGCGCTAGTGCCGGCGAGCTAGCAAGTGATCCATCGATTTTACAACGAAGCCATGTCTGCCAAAGACAAGCCAAGTCGAGCGCGAGATCAAGCGAGCAGAGTCGAGTGCGAGTCTACCAGCTGCGCTTTGGGCTGGAACTTCAACGGCTATGGCGATACCAACTTCAACGGCTATGGCGATACGGGGCACGGCCGAGCGTCGCGCGCCTAACCTCACGCACGTTAATTATCACGCGGTCGTCAATCTCCATCGAGACGACCGCACCAAGCAGCAGACACAGTAGACAGCAAGAGCTTCGTGGAGTGGATCCGCTGGTGCATCAAATCGGCCTGAGCTGCTCGTGTTGAAACAGACTCTCTGTGTCGTCGTCGGCCTTCTTCGCACTCGGCTTTGCACGCCACTGACATTATGTCATGCCGGCATTTCCTGCATTGACTTGAAGCTAGCTCATGTAGCGGCGGGCCGAGCGCCTATTGCGCAGGCCGCTTGTGT